>KI911116.1:219788-420856 GCA_000482085.2 Cladonia metacorallifera KoLRI002260 | reverse complement strand
AATAAAAAAAAAAAAAAAAAAAAAAAAAAAAGGGTATGACGTACTCGAGGGAGGACGGGATAATTAATGCCTTGGATTGAGCATGGAGTGATGCAATGCTGTAGGAGATAGACCGTGGGATGGAGGGATTGATGGTGATGAGGGTTGAGGAATGGTACCGACTCGGCTTGAATGGAGGAGAGTCTGGAAAGGGAAGAAGGTGATGGAGAGGGAGAATGGGATGATAACGCGTTGGATCAAGCGTGGGATAACGCGAAGTTCTGGGCAGTAGAGCAAGTGATAGATGGAGCTCTGATAGCTGTTGAAATGTTTGACCGAGTCGTTGGGCTTTGGATGTGGGGATGTGGTCTTTCTGGGAAAGGGAAGGATGCTGGAGTGTGCATTTAGTGGTGTTCTTGAGCATGGAATGGGCATACCGCTGGATTTATCGAGTGGGAAATGGTCTGAGAGATGGGTAGTTGAAGCGGCTGGGCATGAAGATGAGGTTGGAGTGGAGTAGAGATTTGACATGCGTAATAGGGTGTTTAAGAAGGGAAACGCTCTATAGGAGGGTTGGTATCCCGTGACTTCTGTGATTCTGAGCACTCATTAAGCATCAAATGGCCATATCCAGGGTCGTGATGCATGAAAATGATTCAATTTCCTATATCATCGAGCATGTATGGAGGGATGTTAGGGTAAAATAAATATACAATGTTGGCTGCGAAGGGTTGTTGTCCGTGTATTCTGTTATTCTAAGCACTCATTAAGCGTGGAACGGCCATGTCCAGGGTCGTCGATGCGTGAATATGATCCAATTTCCTATGACATTAAGCATGTATGGAGGAATATTGGGGTAAAATAGGTATAGAATATTGGCTGCGGAGGGTTGGTCTCTAGTGTATTCTGTTATCCAAAGCACTCATTAAGCGGTAAACGGCCATTTACAGGGTCGTCGATGCGTGAAATTGATTCAATATCCCATGATATTGAGCATGTATGGAGGGATTTTGGGGTAAACAGATATAGAATGTTGGCTGCGGAGGCTTAAAACGTCTGCTGTAGTATCGTCAGCAAAGAGGAAAGAACCTGGGCAATCCTTGACATTTGCATGAGAAAAGCTGAGTTTGCATAATATCATTATGGCTTTAAGCCTAGAAAAACAGAAGGGCTGCATTGCTGATACTATGACCTAACTCATTTCCTGCTCAATCCACTTCCACATTTTCTCGAATTGTGCTTCGTCAATTGGCTTGACATTGCTCATCACGGTTGTTACTTCCTTTGTCCTCTCTGTATCGAAGACAACGTCTTCCTTCATGCTTTCCTTGTCCTCTCCATATGCCTCCATCCACAGTCCTAACAGCTTTTTAGACGGGTGTTCTACCCGGAGGTTTTTCAGCCGGCCTACCCAGGCTGCAGGCGAGATGACATCAAAACCTGGCGAGAGCTTCTTCATCCATTGAAGCAGATCTGTCCATATGGTAGCTCTCGATGGGTTGAGGATATGGTAGANGCCTTGGATTGAGCATGGAGTGATGCAATGCTGTAGGAGATAGACCGTGGGATGGAGGGATTGATGGTGATGAGGGTTGAGGAATGGTACCGACTCGGCTTGAATGGAGGAGAGTCTGGAAAGGGAAGAAGGTGATGGAGAGGGAGAATGGGATGATAACGCGTTGGATCAAGCGTGGGATAACGCGAAGTTCTGGGCAGTAGAGCAAGTGATAGATGGAGCTCTGATAGCTGTTGAAATGTTTGACCGAGTCGTTGGGCTTTGGATGTGGGGATGTGGTCTTTCTGGGAAAGGGAAGGATGCTGGAGTGTGCATTTAGTGGTGTTCTTGAGCATGGAATGGGCATACCGCTGGATTTATCGAGTGGGAAATGGTCTGAGAGATGGGTAGTTGAAGCGGCTGGGCATGAAGATGAGGTTGGAGTGGAGTAGAGATTTGACATGCGTAATAGGGTGTTTAAGAAGGGAAACGCTCTATAGGAGGGTTGGTATCCCGTGACTTCTGTGATTCTGAGCACTCATTAAGCATCAAATGGCCATATCCAGGGTCGTGATGCATGAAAATGATTCAATTTCCTATATCATCGAGCATGTATGGAGGGATGTTAGGGTAAAATAAATATACAATGTTGGCTGCGAAGGGTTGTTGTCCGTGTATTCTGTTATTCTAAGCACTCATTAAGCGTGGAACGGCCATGTCCAGGGTCGTCGATGCGTGAATATGATCCAATTTCCTATGACATTAAGCATGTATGGAGGAATATTGGGGTAAAATAGGTATAGAATATTGGCTGCGGAGGGTTGGTCTCTAGTGTATTCTGTTATCCAAAGCACTCATTAAGCGGTAAACGGCCATTTACAGGGTCGTCGATGCGTGAAATTGATTCAATATCCCATGATATTGAGCATGTATGGAGGGATTTTGGGGTAAACAGATATAGAATGTTGGCTGCGGAGGCTTAAAACGTCTGCTGTAGTATCGTCAGCAAAGAGGAAAGAACCTGGGCAATCCTTGACATTTGCATGAGAAAAGCTGAGTTTGCATAATATCATTATGGCTTTAAGCCTAGAAAAACAGAAGGGCTGCATTGCTGATACTATGACCTAACTCATTTCCTGCTCAATCCACTTCCACATTTTCTCGAATTGTGCTTCGTCAATTGGCTTGACATTGCTCATCACGGTTGTTACTTCCTTTGTCCTCTCTGTATCGAAGACAACGTCTTCCTTCATGCTTTCCTTGTCCTCTCCATATGCCTCCATCCACAGTCCTAACAGCTTTTTAGACGGGTGTTCTACCCGGAGGTTTTTCAGCCGGCCTACCCAGGCTGCAGGCGAGATGACATCAAAACCTGGCGAGAGCTTCTTCATCCATTGAAGCAGATCTGTCCATATGGTAGCTCTCGATGGGTTGAGGATATGGTAGACTGGGATGTCATCCTCGGTGGTGCCTGGAAGTAGTTTGTCGGCCTTCTTCAGAGCGATCTCCACCACAGCTTGCGCTGCAGTATCAACCGGTAGCCAGTCCAGACTCTGATGTAGATCTGGTAAAGCTCCCAGAACCTTCACGCTCGAAAGCATTAATGGCCATGCCTCCGAGGCATTCCAAATCCCCTTTTCAGTATCCCCGCACAGTTGACCAATCCGCAACACGGCGATATTGCCTCGTAATGGTGTCCTGAGATGTGCCGTCTCACAGATAGCTTCTGCTACCCATTTCGAGCGCGAGTAGCCCAAAGGCGATGCAGAGTGCGGATCATGGGATATGGACTCCGGGATTGGAGATTTTGGGTTGTGACCTAGCACGCTTGCCGTGGAAGAACAGAATAGGAACCGTGGAGGGTGGCCTTTGGGGTAGTTTGCGAAGTCGATGAGGTTTTCTAGACTAGCTAGGTGATCTTTGAAACTAGAGAGACGCATGCTGAAATTAACAGCCCACGCGGCGTGAATAATCACCGTTGCATGTAGTGCCAGGGAGTTGTAAAGGTCCTCTTCCAATCCAAGCATAGACTCGTGTAGCTTGCATGGGTGGCAACATATTCTGGGAGACCTCATAGTAAGACTCCGCTCTTTCCGTGCTCGAAGAGCTTTGGCAACTCGTTGTTCAGCTGCCGTTTGAGATGCGGCACGAACGAGGCAATGAACTATAGAGACTCGCGAGGAGTCGAGGAGACCTGCGAGGATGTGTGCGCCTAAAGCGCCGGTAGCACCGGTAAGGACAACGATCGCTTGGCGTGGCGAGTTCAGCTCGTTAGTTAATGGGAAAAGGCTGTAGTGATCGACTAGGCTGCGCATCAAATTAAAATCTTCTTCGGTATTGGTAGCTTTAGCAGCTTTACCATGACGGGTATCAACGATGTATCTTGCTAAGTTCTTAATAGTTCCACAGTCGTAAACGATATTGAGTGGAAGACTATCATGTTTGCTTGGTAAAAGCTTGCTATGAACTAAGGATCTGATCTGCATAGACGCTACGGAGTCCACTCCCAAAGAGAACAGGTCCGTGTGTTCAGATATGGCTTCCTTCGTATGGATAACATCTTTAATGATGTTTAAGATAGTGACAGCGACATCTTCGTCTGGTATGACCGACTGTTTGCCTCCGTAAGATGGCTCGTCGTTTCGTGATTGAGGGTTTCCAGCGTAGACTTGGTTGATATTGCGTTCATATGTGTTCTCAGCTTGGCCCCGCATTATTGTCCCCTTGCTACTTTTGGGAAGTGCGGGGCTCTCCTTAGGCATTATCATTAGCATTGACCTTGAAAGCCTCGCATGCCCCTGGCTTCCAGCATTCAATCTCTCTATTGATGGCCATAAAGCATTCAGGAGGTCTTCCTCCGCCATGTGGGCAGAGGCTGGCGATCGGAATATTAGTGCACCTGGGTACGGCCTTCCATTGCCGAACACAAGGACGTCGTCAGCTAAAGGCGACGTTGCTATCGCAGCTTCGATGGGCGCAGGATCGAACTTCTTTCCGGTTACCAAGGTGAGCTGCGAGTCAGAGCGTGAAGAGTATCTATATGCGTTGCGTATGGAAGGATGAGGCTCGAATAGGTCTGATGTGGCATAGGAGCCACCGGCTCTGTTCGGTTTCGCAATATGCGGCCACGTAGGCAACACGATCAATTCTTTCAGGCCTTCTTGTCGGTCTTCAAACGTTAGATGTGGTGACTCGTGGCTTCTGAGGTATTGCCACTCTGCGTCGGTCTCATAGTATCTGTGCGAAGATAAGAGAAACCCGCATTCGGCACTGCCAAAACGTGATACTAGGTTTACTCCTTCCCTGACCAACTTGTTTCCCACCAACTCGGGCAGGGCAGCGCCGCCAACACCGACTAAATCCATTCCTTTGAGACAGAATATGCCTTCGTCTTCTTCGACCATCATTTGCAGAACGTAGGGGACAGAAGAGAAGTACGCAACTTCTGGCATTTCGGGGTTTTTGGGCAGCTTCAGACATCTCATTATATTTGATGCCGTAATCGGTATATCCGCCCCAGGAAATAGCCATATCATGGCACCACTCGCCCACGCTCGGAAGCAGTCTGCTATACCTCCATGGTAGAGAGGCGTTGTTGTAAATGTGGCCTTCCTATGACCGTCCCGGAAACATGGTAGCACACCTATGGCCGCCCGATGGGACTGGGGGATTGCTTTCGGAACGCCAGTTGATGTTCCTGACGTGTGATGTAGGTACGCCGTGTCACCTTCTGACACTGGCTTGATCGTGGTCTCGTTGAAAGATCTATTCTTTGTGAGGGCAGCATCAGCATTCGTGGTGTCCAGGACTTCTTCCACGTCTGTCAAGGCTTCCAAGTGGATTTCCCACTCATTAGATTCAAGCTTCAATTGATCCTTCGCTGCCTTCGCTAGTTCGAAGTAGACATTGTCAAAGAATAGCGTTTTCACCCCGCAATCTCTGCATAGATGTCCAATTGCAGACGGTGGGCATTGTGGTCTGCGGGAAGTTAGACTTGAAGACGACTTCACATAGCATGTTGCAACGTACGCTATGAGGAGAACCGAACGGCCAGTTCGCATCAAAGCTAGCCAGTAAAAAAGGAAATTGACGGAACTGGGACAAAGGAGTGCCACCGTTCTTTGTTCGGCCATCGATGGAGAAGATGTCGACGCATTGATATGTAGGGCTATTCGGATGGATATTTGCCGTAGATCTTCGAACGCTGCATTCAATGTAAGCTTCCACCATGGTTATAACCCTTTAATGCTGATTTCGAAGCGTGTGCGAACGAGGAGAGGCTAGCATCACAGGCTGCAAAAAGACTCAAGCATCACTGCAGAAAACAAGCATAAATTCCATGTAAAAAGCTTGACATTCAGCATCTCTGAATGTATGGTACAGAAAATATTCCAATCTGCCGGTGTCCGCGTCCAAGAAAGACATCCCGCATCAAAAGATAGGCTGACTTACTGTACACTATTTGGTCCCATTGCTCTCCATTCTCCTGAGGAATAGGGAATCCCACAGCCGGACGATTGGGAAATTGTCGTGCTTGGTGGTCCACGAAGTCAATAATGGTCTTAAAAGGCTGAGAATATCCATTGTTCGCTTGGCCCAACGTGCAGACGAAGTAATTGAGGTCTTGGTAGTCGTCTGAGTGGTGCACGTAAGCCATTGTAAGTAGAAATAAGTTGGTGTTCTCAATCCATGCGTATAGTTCGCGTTATTGTAATGGGATTGGCTATGTTCATGGTCTTGGCATGTCAATTTTGAGGCCTCGGAGGCTACATCATGACTCGCTATTCGTTGCTAAGCAACTGTTTTTGTATGCGGTGCTTCATTGGCTAAATGCATCATTCTACAGATAGTTCGTCGGTGACAGGCACACTTCTCCATCATGCCAGTCTTCTGGAGTAGTGCTTTACATTCTACGGATAAGAGAGGAGATGTTGTCCGCTATTATCGCCCATACCCCTGCACCGTTGCTTACACGGAAAGGGGAAATCGCTACGCGTGCATGCATAAATCTTTATGTGGGTTTATGCGCGATCATCTGGTGTAACTGATCCGAGTGGTTCCATTGTATTACCGCTATGTAAGGCACCAAGCTCGTTCCCGTTACCTTAGGAAAGAACCCCCCACGGAGAGTTCAAGCACCGAAGCCCGGTATTGGCGGCGGGAGAAGGTTTGATTGATGACCTATCTCCCCGTCTGGTACATCCCCCCTCCCCCTTGATGACAAAGAGGTCGATTGTAGCACAATGTGGAGCAAGTCATTGTTGTCGTCTGATCATAGGAGGATCAGGTCATCAAGCACTACCCAAGGCACCCTTGACTGGCCAAATCTCACCACAATGGCAGGCACAGCTGAGAAGCGGGAACGGGAGGGGAGGAGTGGGACGTGTGGACCCTCACTCCTGCCTTGTCAGCACCCTGCTGCAAGCGTCCGTCAATTGTTGACACCTTGACTCGTCTGCTTGGTGGGCTTACGACCATGGCTGTGCTACTGTATGACGTGCCTCGGACGAGAGGACAATTCCTCTTTCCGAGCCGTAACGTGTTTGACTGCGTGCGTTGTAGCGAACGATGAACGCGACTGCCTTTTGCTAATCATACAACCTGAGCCCCTTGATCCCTTGCAATGATGCTTTAGAATGGCTTCTTCAGACGAAAGCGAACGGCCACATAGTGCAGCACTTGAAGCATGGCCTTTACATTCTGCTAACAGCTTTAGAGAGCAGTACCTTGCACCAGACGTTCAAACGCAGACATTCGCCGAGTTGCACAATTCCACCTCAATGGGGGACGCTGCTTCAGTGACTAACGACGCCCTCGTATCAACCAATTCTGATGGACTTCCTAATTTTCGACCTGGACTGGATCCAGGCTCGAACGGTGAAATCACGGCCGTCCCATCTCCTTCAGACTCCCAGCACGATATCGTTGCACCAATGGTTCCCGATCTTGCTAGAATGCCCGCAGAAAAAGACATAGAGCATGATGAGGATTTAGGTACCGTGGCCAGCTTCGAACCCATCAAGACAGTATCGACCAAAAACTCCACGAAGCGCCCAGACATGCAATCCACGATGACCGAGGATGACCTCTTCAGATCGCTGAGCAGGAAAAGGACAAGCATGAGTGGCGAAGGTGCTGACGTGGAAGAAGAGCAGGTTGAAATCGAGAGATTGATGTCACGAATGTTCGGCAAGAGAAGACAAAACAATTCGGAAGATGAAAAGACCAAACACGTCGGCTTGGTATTCAAGAACCTTACTGTCAGAGGCATGGGCTTAGGTGCTGCACTCCAGCCTACCCTCAGTGGGCCTTTCCTCGCTCTGCCTCGGCTATTGCAAGGTCTCTTCAGGGGAGGACACAAGAGGATTGGTGGGAAACCGCCCGTCAGAACCATTCTCAGCGATTTTACAGGCTGCGTGAGACCAGGTGAGATGCTACTGGTGCTTGGCCGCCCCGGGTCCGGCTGTTCCACCTTTTTGAAAGTACTGGCAAACCAACGCTTTGGCTACGAAAGCATCGAAGGCGATGTCACTTACGGCGGCACGGATGCAAAGACCATGGCCAAGCACTATCGTGGAGAGGTTCTATACAACCCCGAAGATGACCTGCACTATGCAACCTTGAGCGTCAAGAACACCTTGAAGTTTGCGCTTGAGACACGGACCCCAGGCAAAGCTTCCCGCAACGAAGGCGAGAGCCGTAAAGACTATGTGAAAGAATTCTTACGCGTGGTCACCAAGCTTTTCTGGATTGAGCATACGTTAAACACCAAGGTAGGCGACGAGTATGTACGGGGTGTATCTGGGGGAGAAAAGAAGCGTGTTAGTATCGCCGAAGCGATGATCACAAAGGCAAGCACACAGTGCTGGGACAACTCAACAAGAGGTCTTGATGCTAGTACCGCCCTGGAATATGTGCAGTCGTTACGATCACTTACCAACATGGCCCATATTTCCACGTTGGTTGCCCTCTATCAGGCTGGAGAAAGTCTCTATGACCTGTTCGACAAGGTCATTCTCATCGATGAGGGTAAATGCTTGTATTATGGTTCGTCTGAAAAGGCTGTCGCCTACTTCGAAGACCTTGGATTTATTCGACCAGCACGATGGACAACAGCCGACTTCTTGACTTCCGTCAGTGACCCCCATGAACGCCAAGTGCGAGACGGCTGGGAGGATCGTATTCCAAGATCTGCTGAGCAATTTGAGGCTGCTTTCAAGAAAAGCCACATGTTTCAGACTAGCCTTCAGGATGTTCAGGTTTTCGAGCAAGAAGCTGAGCAACTAAGACAGGAACGATTAGCTGTCAGCACCAAAGCTACGAAAGAACAGAACTACACTCTTCCTTTTCACAAGCAGGTCTGGGCTTGTACCCAACGTCAAGTTCTGGTCATGCTTGGCGACAAGCAGTCGTTGGGAGGTAAATGGGGTGGTGTTTTGTTCCAGGCTCTGATTGTTGGTTCCATCTTCTACAACATGCCAAAGACTTCAGCAGGCGTCTTTGAGCGTGGTGGTGTGCTCTTCTTCACGCTTCTCTTCAATGCCTTGCTCGCCCTTGCCGAATTGACAGCTGCTTTCTCGAGCAGACCTATCTTGCTTAAGCACAAAAGCTTGTAAGCCTCTTTCGATATGAATTATATGTCGCGGCTAACAATACTAAAGCTCATTCTACCGTCCTGCAGCTTACGCAATCGCGCAAACGGTCGTCGATATCCCTCTTGTTCTCGTCCAAGTTTCCATATTCGACCTGGTAGTTTACTTCATGGCAGACCTCAGCCGGACGCCCTCTCAATTCTTTATCTCGCTCCTTTTCCTGTGGATTATCACGCTGTCAATGTATTCATTTTTCAGAGCGGTCGGGGCCCTCTGCAAATCTCTGGACATTGCCACACGTATCACAGGTGTTGCCATACAAGCCCTGGTCGTCTACACCGGCTATTTGATTCCTCCCCAAAAGATGCCCCCTTGGTTCAAGTGGCTCACAAGAATCAACGTTTTGCAGTACGGCTTCGAGGCTCTGATGTCAAATGAGTTCTATAATTTGCAGATCCAGTGTGTTCCTCCGTATCTGGTGCCTACGGGGCCCAATGCGTCTTCTCAGTATCAGACTTGTCTATTGAGAGGTAGCAAACCAGGACAGACCACAGTCGACGGCGCAGACTATATCGAAAGTGCATTTACCTACACTAGAGCTCACCTATGGCGCAATTTTGGTATCGTTACAGCTTTCTGGATCTTCTTCGTATTCGTCACAATGATAGGCATGGAGATGCAAAAGCCAAACGCAGGTGGTGGGGCTGTGACCATTTTCAAACGAGGTCAAGTACCAAAATCAGTTGAGCAAGCCATAGACAAAGGCACTGTACCGGAAGATGAAGAAAAGGATATGGCACATGCAGGCAATGGGACAGTTCTCTCAGAAGAGATTTCAAGTTCAGATTCCGGCAAGGCGGTCAATGGTATTGCTGGGAACGAGTCAATATTCACGTACAAAAACGTCAACTACACGATACCGTATGGCAATGGTGACAGAAAACTGCTCAACGAGGTCCAAGGCTACGTCAGGCCTGGCAGATTGACTGCTCTCATGGGTGCGTCTGGTGCAGGGAAGACAACGCTATTGAACACCCTAGCGCAAAGAACCAACTTTGGAGTCGTGACAGGCGATTTTCTGGTGGACGGTAGGCCTTTGCCTAAGTCCTTTCAGAGAGCCACTGGCTTCGCTGAGCAGCAGGACGTCCATGAGCCTACCGCTACAATCCGAGAAGCACTCCGCTTTTCTGCGTTACTTAGGCAACATAAAGAGGTTCCCAAGGAGGAAAAGTATGAGTACTGCGAGAGGATCATCGACCTTCTGGAGATGAGAAGCATCGCGGGCGCGACTATCGGCAAGATAGGTAGTGGCTTGAATCAGGAGCAACGGAAACGAGTCACTATCGGCGTCGAGCTTGCCAGCAAGCCAGAGCTTCTCATTTTCTTAGATGAACCTACATCAGGTCTTGACTCTGGAGCTGCTTTCAACATTATTCGTTTCCTACGCAAGCTAGCAGACAGTGGTCAAGCATTGCTGGTAACGATACATCAGCCCAGTTCTGTTCTATTCGAATACTTTGATGAGCTCATCCTGCTAAAGTCTGGTGGTCGCATGGTGTATCATGGTGAGTTGGGTAAAGATTCACGAACTTTGATCGGCTATTTCGAAAAGAATGGTGCAGATAAATGCCCTCCGCGTGCCAACCCTGCCGAATATATGCTCGAAGCCATAGGTGCAGGTGATCCTAATTACGAGGGTAAGGATTGGGGCGAAGTCTGGGAATCCTCGCCAGAACATGAAGAGCGCAGTCAGGAAATCCACCAAATGATCAACTCTCGGCGCAATGTTGAGACCAGCTCTAAGACGAAGGATGACCATGAATACGCAATGCCTCTGAGCACTCAAGTCTCCACAGTTGTCTACCGAAGCTTCACAGCTTATTGGCGTACCCCGGATTATATGGTTGGAAAATTCGTGCTACATATCGTTACAGGTCTTTTTAATACCTTCACCTTCTATCATCTAGGAAACGAAATCATCGACATGCAATCACGTCTCTTCTCTGTATTCATGACGCTCGTTATTGCACCACCTTTAATTCAACAATTACAACCTCAGTATCTAGCTTCCCGCAAAATCTACAAATCCCGAGAAGCTAATTCGAAAATGTACTCGTGGTTCGCTTTCACCACTGGCGTAGTACTAGTGGAGATACCTTACTCTCTCCTCGCTGGTACAATCTACTACATGTGCTGGTGGTGGGGTTCACTTGGCCGTGGCTCCACCAAGTTAGACAACGCGTACACATGGATGCTTCTCATGCTCTTTGAGCTTTTCTACGTCTCCTTTGGTCAAGCAATTGCCTCGTTCTCGCCTAACGAACTCCTTGCTTCAATACTTGTACCGGTATTCTTCCTCTTCGTTGTGGCCTTCTGCGGCGTCGTTGTGCCCTTCGCTGCGCTGCCTCATGTAAGTCCATCCCTCCCTGCCGCCGGGGTCACTTCCACTAACACGATGACTTAAAAAGTTCTGGAAATCCTGGATGTACTATCTAACTCCTTTCCGCGTTCTCGTCAATGGGTTCCTCTCCGTTGCCACCCACGGCCGTGCTGTCGTCTGCGCCTCCAACGAATTCGCCCGCTTTGCTCCACCACCGGGCGAAACTTGCCAATCCTACACCCAATCCTTCATCCAGTCATCGGGAGGCTACGTCCAGAATGGGACCAATGGCTTGTGCGAGTTCTGCCAGTATGCCAACGGAGACGAGTTCGCGAAGAGTTTTGATACATTCTATAGCCTGAAGTGGGAGGATTTTGGCGTCTTCTGGGCCTATTGTGCTTTCAATTTTGGGATGGTATTCTTGTGCAGTTGGTTGTATCTTGGGGGGTGGAAGACGGTGAGGAACGTCTTCACTCGGAGTAGTAGACAACAGAGGGGCCAGACAGGGAGTGAGAAGGTGTAGGAGGATGGTGCGGTAGATAGGAATGAATTTGTGTGAGTCTTTGGGCTGCTTATTTGGAGATAGACTTTAGCGTAGCTTCGACGATAGACTGTATATTACCATAATTACGGCATATAGAGCGTAATGACTGATAGACATGCTACCTGCTTACCTTGGAGATACAAGAATGCTTAGAATAACCAACCAACCTCAGTGGAGGCTTCAATAGGCGAAGAAGCCTCGATCCTCTGGTGCAGAGAGCTACGCCCCCACACGGGCGGACGCATTCCCCGGTGGCACTGCCCATCCATCTCCCCAATCAATGTCTCCATCGCTCTCATCATAACCCAACCCATGGCAACCACACCACTCCCATCTACGACAATACGGTCTACCAACCTGGCAATGCCTTCCAAGAACCTCCTAATTCGCCCTGATACCCCCGTTTACAAGGAGCAATGAGCTGGGGGACGGATAGCAGGCAGGCAAGCATGCTAGACGGGCAGGCAGGCAGGCAGGCTTCAGACCCCTGAATACCTTCTTTGGGCTATTCGACGGCCCAATTCTTCGACATGGAGCTCGAGTCTGTGATTTAGGGACTAGGGAGCTGGATGGACTACTCGAGGGCGATGTTTTTGAGGGGGAGGGGGAAGGGTTTGTGCAGTGATCGCTCCTGCGTCTCGCCGTCTCTACCCCCGTTCTTAGGGGCTACAATGCGATTCTGCATGGTGACAATGACTTCGAAAGAGCGTCCAGAATTGGTTTGAGGGTTCTTTTGCTAGGAAAATTGGGCTAGAGGGGGGATAGCAGGCTGTGCGGGCAGGCAAGCAACCCCTGAGAGCCTTTTCGACGGATTCGGCGGCCCAGTCTTCGATATGGAGAACGAATTGACACTCTACGCGACTCGTGGGCTTCGTCGAGT
Organism: Cladonia metacorallifera KoLRI002260; assembly: GCA_000482085.2. Classification (NCBI taxonomy): domain Eukaryota; kingdom Fungi; phylum Ascomycota; class Lecanoromycetes; order Lecanorales; family Cladoniaceae; genus Cladonia; species Cladonia metacorallifera. The sequence continues at coordinate 407,986 of KI911116.1, read as the reverse complement.
CGATTTCTAGGCATGGAATCGTGTACTACCCACCCCGGCCTCTGGTCCAGCGCCGCCCCCTTCGCTCTTTTCCAGAGTTCCCGTTGGCGGAATTGGGGCAACTAACGCGTATGGTGTCAGTGCATTGCTGCCTCGAAAACCACGCCCTACTGCTTCCCATATCTCGGACTCGGACAAGAAGCACTTCTCTCTAAGGAGGACTGGGGAGGGACAAGGCTACATGCGGCTGAAGAGTCGGTGGCGGGGACCCTGGATGGGAACAGGGGATAGAAGGGTTAGGGAGAGTGAGAGAGAGGGGAAGAGAGAGAGGGGAAGATAGAAAGAGAAAGAAGATCCCCTGGGCCTCGTCTTTCTGGCCCATCCTGCGGCAGCAAACGCGTATCGTGTCAGCGACGGGATTGCATACCTGCTTCTCTAAAAGCGCATACCTATCTTGAGCCTGTAGAGTTAGATCGGAGGCACCCCTTTCCCGGAAGCAGTGGGGAGAAACATGGCTATACATGACCAGAGAAGCCTGGGTTGAGAGCAATGGATTCAAAATTCAGGGGGCGAAGGGTAGAAGCAAGGAGAAAAAGGAAAGAGAAAGAGGCCGGTTGAAGCAGGGCAAGGCTGATGTGGGTTACTGGGAGGGGTGGATTGGAGAAGAAGGTGGAAGGCTGGGCTTTGGATAATGGGATCAAAACAGAGGTTCTACCAGGGAGAGACCTTACGCGACTGGTGGTATAAGGCAAGCGGTAGAATGTATTCCATGCATTGAACCATATGTACTTTGCTGATCATTTCTACAGCATCCCTGACGAGTGATAAACATCATTACTGCCTCTAATCTACTTGCTTCCCCACACCGGCTAGCTTGATTGGACCACCGGCTACCAGCTTTTTGGATGCAAATTCCACCGCTTCATCTTCAGCGGCGGGGGATAGTTCAACTTTGGTGGGGTGTGGGCCAGTCGGGGCGGCGAGGAGGGGGAGAGCGAACAGTGCGAGGATTAAGGGGAGGATGGAGAGGGAGGCGAGATGCATTTTTGATTCGGCGGTGGGTGAACTTGATATTTGAACTGAATTGACGGACGGGGAAGAAGGGCTGGGGGCTGGGCTTGAGGGGTGCGGGTGCGTTGAAGGAGAGGGATGATGTGCAGGTTCTTATGAGCTTACTTGCTCAGCATTCTATCCTTCGAGGGTACGAGGACGAGGATGGATTGTTCCTTTGGTAGTATTGTTGTTGGATATGCGTTTGAATGGCTAGAAAGGACTTTGTTCCTGTGGCAATATTGTTGGTGGGTATGCTTTCGTATAGCCTTTCATACCGCTTGAGACGGCGGGGGCGATGGAACAAAGAAAAAGCCTTTCATCGCCCGCGAAGTAGGGGCCTTCTGTTGGTGAAAGGAAAGTCGTGGGACTAGCTTTGGAATCGTGGCAATTGGACGGGCGGTTTCGCGTTGCATCTACCATGGTCTTATACTATGGGCTCTCAAGGTTGTAAGGCTCTTTGACAGGATCTGGTCTTCGATTACATTCTCTGACATCCGTTTTGTTTAGCTCCCACGTAACTCCCTGGTTCTCGACTCCTCGCACCGCACCAAGACCCTCTACCTCCTCTTTCACGACTGTCGATCCCATCTCTTCAATACTACCATGCTATCTCATTCTCGCACCCTGCTCTCATCTCTTGAGAGACCCAGCCCTTCAGCAGGCACGCTGCCTATGTTCTCGCAGCATCCTTTCCGAAGAATGAAGCCTGTTTCTTCGAGCGAACGTTCAGCGGATCCGGCATACGTGATGTAGAAAAGAGGGAGGAAACCAGCAGCAGCCCGTGGGTTCGTATGGCTTCAAGCTCTATTTATCAATTCGAAAAAGCCTAAGGATATGTCCAAACCCGATAGACGAGGCTGCCGTTAAGAAGATGGGAGGGTACCTAGGAGCTGGGGAAGTTCGAGTAGTCCGGGAAGGATATCCTTGTTTTTATTGACAGGAATACCATAGGGAGAGATGGCAGTGCTGGATCGTTCGCCAGTCGATGCGAGGAATCGTCACAGATGCTGGATAGGTGCATGGTTTGGGGTCGGTTGGGCAATCTTCCGGCTCGGCCTCGATCCAGGTTGTTGAGATCAAGCAGTACCAGGAACATGCATAAGGCTACTCCGGATGTTTCGATAAGAGCCAAACGCCACAGCGCAGGAGCTGTGGAGAGGTTCAATTGCTGTCTGAGCTTGAAGAGCAGATCTTTGAGGCTTGGTACTTGAGGAGGAAGCACCTCAGCCGTGAGCTCGGAGCTGATCTTCAGTCGGGCTCTCCAGGTTATCCAGATCCATGAGCAGTGGGTTTTGTGTAAAGAGCTCCTCTGCATGTTTTGTGAAGAGTTGAAAGCCACAGCGTGGAAAGTGTGGCGGGTTCCATAAGGTACCTGAGCTTGAGGAGCAGATTTTCGAGGTATTATCTTCGAGGGGGAACCACTTCGGTTTGATGGTAGAGGTGGTTGGTCTGGCTGGTCAGCATAGGGGGAAGCATGGGGAGGGAAGAGGTAGTGAGGCATTGGGGCTTCAATATCAGATTGGTTGGTAGTTCGGCATATGATCTCAATGTTCTGATTATTCTGAAGGTCAGGCAGACAAATCAGCCAAAGCCTAGCCAGTCGATTCCCATCCTACACGCACCTTTCCCCCATTTTGACCACTATATGTTTCACTACGTCGACAGATTTCCTATGTTAAGACAGCTAATTCCATACAAATACAAACATCCCACACCCCTCCTCCCAACGCGTCTCAACCCCTATTCACACCCACCCACACACTCATACTTCGCCCAAATCCCACCGTTAAAAGGCTTGCACTGTCCGATCTGAACCTGATCAGAAAGACTGCAGTCAGAGTCCTTGCATGCATATTCATTGGCTAGTAATCACATCAGCGATCAGATCTCATCGTCTACAGCAACGCAGGAAATAGGGGTTCTAGGAAGAATAGGAGACCTTACATCCACAGCATGGATTATCAGGCGGTCCGCCGTTCACCCAAATGATTGCTTTGGAACCTGCTGGTCCGCCTGTTACGGCGCCGTCGGTGGGGTATTTGTGGCCAATGTAGGTGGCGCAGTTGGTGTCGGAGTAGCTGGTGGTGGGGGTGTATGATTAGCGGTGTGGTCACAGGGTCAGGGGTGAGAGGTTTAGGGCAGGAGAAAGAAGGATAGGAGGGGGAGGGGGAGGCATACAAATTTACTTGAGGGGTGGGTTCTTGGGCGAGTGCTTTGCTGGCCAGGAAGATGGCACTGATGGAAAGGAGGAGGGTGGGATATTGCATTTTGAGATTCATTTGGTTCAGTTGCTGGGATGCGAGGGAAGTTCTGGATCTTCGAGAAGGGGTTTGTCTGTAAATAAAATTCTTGGAATCGGATGGGATGAAAGTACTCTCAAGGATGGCGGCAGAGGAGTAGGTATTTATGCATGAGATCTTATCTCCTGTTTTCAGAGGATTCTCTCATGTTGTAAAGATTTGTAAAGCCTCCTAGTACGGTAATCCGTTTTAAGATGGCTGATGTGATTGTGGTTTGGGGGCGGTTATAGCCATTTTATATAGCAGAAACCGTTGAAAGTTGACTCCTTTCATTGACCAGCAAGCCCATCATATTGATCTGTTCGGTTGAGCAGAGTATTTTGGCCTGAATCTCTGTTGTAAAATGGGGGGGTGGTTGTGTCCTTTGAGCGCCATGCATTGCCTGTAGACTGGCTGGAATCGTATGGCATACCCCTAGGGAACTCTTGAAGTTAACATAACCAAAAATGTCTGATACTTGTAGCAGACCTTATATAACATTGTTGGTGTTTTAGGGTCTAGCGTGCTTACTGTATAAAAAGGACGGGAGGTAGGTAGGTTGGACAAGCTCAGTAAGCTGTTTAGTAGGGGCCTCGGCCCCTAAGACTCGCCCCTAACCGAGCTTTGTTTCTGGAGCCTATAAGCCCCTAAAGACCAACAGTCCGCATCCCAGAACTGGCAAACCCGGGGGTCGGATATGCGGTTTCAGCCCCCAAAATTAGAGCATCTCTCTAATCGTCAAGGGCAGCGGCAGCGACTCCGCTCTGGCATTCCGCACCCAACATCATGATTCCTAAGCAGTATCCCGTAATCACACCTACAGCATACACAGCTAGCCATGCCTACGTCCAGCTCATCTATAAACAGTCCCATCGAATCCATGGCTACATTCCAGTTCCAAGTCCTCACGCAGGCTTCATCCAACCATCTCATCTCCCACTCCCACCCTCCTTGACTCCCTACACGCCCTCCCCCATCCACCACCCATGCCCCTCACTCAAACCTCCCACCTCCCATCCCTATCCCGCCCTGCTCCCAACTCCGTAACCTTCCTCTTCCCCTCCCATTCCCCAGACCCCAATCCCCCCCCCTCCTCCCCACCCTCCACGACCATAACCCTCCCCCCCTCCTCCAGCTGGACCACCTCCCCCCACTGGCACGTCACCCACACCGAATACATCAAAGTAATCTCCGGCGCCGCTTTAATAACAATTTCCAACGAAACGAAAATCTACACCGCAGATGATGAAGGTGGAATCGTGGTTATACCACGCCACGCCCGGCACGAGTGGATGAGGTTCGATAGAGCCGCTTTTCTGCTATCGAAAGCACAGCGTGAGGAGCAGGAGAAATGGATGGATGAGCGGGGAGAGGAGGGGGTTGAGGAGATGAGGGGGAGGGAGGTCGTCGTGGAAGAGTGGACGGAGCCGGGGGATGGAGAAAAGGTGATTTTCTTTCGGAATATTCTCTCTGCGGTTGGAGAGAAGCAGGGGCGGGAAGGCTGGTGGGGCGGGGTGGTGATGCGACTGCAGATTTGGCTTGTGATGTGGGAATTGGATAATTTTGTGGTGGTGGTGATTTTGGGGGGGCAGGGGATGGGAGGGGGTGGAGAGGTAAGGGGGAGATGGCGGTTACGTATGCGGTTATGTGGGTGGCTGCTGTGATGGGGAAGGTGGTGGGATTGAGGGCTGTGGAGGAGGAGTATACCCCGGAGGATTTGTTTCGGGTTTGGGAAAGGGGGAACGGGGGAGGGAAGAGGGAATAGGGTTGTTTTGGGTATGGATACGATGGGAGGTGAGGAGTGATGAGCGCTGTGCGAGCCGAATGGGGAGGAGTTACGGTATGGTAATTCGTTCTCATCAGGCATATGGATGTGCTTTAAAAGCGTTTCGCTGATAGCACCTCTCTGCAGATGAGGCTCGATATTGAGGTTATGAGTCTATATTACAAAGGATCGATTCAATATGAACCCAGGCTATCCCCGCCGTCCAGCATAATCGGGAATGTTAGGCGATGCTCTATGTTGTTGATTCCTACATGGCATTGACGACTCGCTACCTGCACGATGAATAGGCCGTATGCGTGAACATTCTCCTAGAATGTAAGATACATGCTCAGCTTACTGATCTGCGTTGTTAGTAGGGTGTCTGTTTCGCCCAATGCCATAAAAGAGCGACGGGGTATTTCCTCAGAAATTTGAAATAGTTTTGATTCCTTGGTGGCATCACTCTTTGGCATTCGCCCTCTAAAACGCTCATAAGATCTAATATGCAGGTATTTCCCCCTCAACTCAGGCTTATAGAATCGCTAACCGAACCATTCCCAGCCACCTCCTCCAATCCGGACGATCCCGATCTATAACTCAATTCTCCCGTCGCAACAACTCCCTTATGAACAATCTCCACATTAAAAGCCAAAGCCTGCAGACTTGATTCCGCGCGCCACTTGCCCTCCATAAATTCCTCCAAGCCTTCCAGAATCTCCGCCAGGTTATTCAGCGTAACAAGCTTCCCAATGATGCGGCGGATTATGATTTGCATCTCGACACGCTGAGTAGGCGTGTAGCGTAAGATCCAATTGAGTCGAATGGGCGAGGCGGCACCGTGAATTAGGATGTCTTTTCCGATTTCGTCGTGGGCTACGTTGAAGAAATCTAGGACTCGCTCGATGGGAATGGGGGTGGGCAGGAGTGTGGTGAATGCTAGGGTGATTGGAGTGCCAATGAGAGGGTATGGAATGGGGTCGGCGTTACTTGCATTGGCTGGAGGTAGAGAGCGAGTTTTGAGAGTCGATGTCGGTAGGGGCCCAGAGATGTAAATTAGCAGCCCATACGCTATGTACACGCCGTTGATTTCGACCTTGAAACTGACGGTTTGCTGATACGGCTGTCCGTGGGCGCCATCCAGGAAGAGCTCAAGTCCGTTCACACTCTGGTATAGTTGCAGCCATGTTAGATGCTGGTTCAGCTGGGCGTACAGTTTAATCGCAATGCGAACTCCATCGAAATAGTCGATCTGGGTGGAGAACACTTCTTTGTCGTAATCCTCGTTAGGATGCCGTCTAGCGCTTGGTAGGAGCTGTAGACGGGCATGGTAGAAGATGTCTAATAGTCGACTAGCGGGTATCTCACGAGAGAGGAGTGTGACTTGAAGGTCGATATCTGTGTTTGGTATGGGATATAGGATAGGGACTGTGAGGTTGGTTCCGGTTGGTGATAGTACAGAGGGAGACAGAGAGCGACTTTCGAGAGTCGATGTCGGTTCAGGGGGCATGTAATACAGTACCCCATTCGCTACTAAAACTTGGTTGATTTGGATATCGAAAAGGACATTTTGCCTAAATGCCCCATTCAAGATATTCTGAAGTCCGTCTATGATTTGATATAGTTGCAGCCATGTCAGATGCTCGTTCTCCACGATGCGCACTTGAACCACCATGATCTCGAAATCGGGATATTTGACTTCCTGACGGAACGTAGATCTGTAATAATTTACATCAGGAAAACGTTGAGCGTATGATTGAAGTGCTCGACGGGCATGGAAAAAGAGGTCGGCTAGTCGACTAGCGGGTATCGCACGAGCGAGGAGTTCGACTCGAAGGGTGATATCCGTGCCTGGTATGTGGAATGGGTCAAGGTCTATGAGGTTGGATCCGTTTGATGATAGAACAGCGCGAGCTGCTAGCATTTTGGGCGAATAGGCAGTATGACCAAGCTGTCCTTGTGCAGTAGACCGCTCTGCCATGTCAATGTCTCTTTTGGACATAAGATTCTGCCTGTATAGCGTTTGCGTTGTCTTTATAGGTCCAAAAGACTGCAGCTTCCGCAGGGTTTCATCCAGTTCTAACCACGAGATGCTATGGGTCGCAACTTGGCTGAACCATGGACTCGTTAAGTCGCTATGTGGGAGAATGCCCTCTTCTGTAGGATTGAGAGACTCTGCAGCCCTTCTTTCGAGCGACTTTCTAGATACTTGATGCATCTTTCCGTCGGTACCCAAGTCCAATGGACTGATATCCAACAAGGAAGCCGGATCACGGCCCTTTATTAGTGCAGTTGGGATTGCGGTCTGGATCACCGAGCCAATTCCAATATATCCTTCTTCACCCATGACTTCAACGTCAAACGCCAAAATCTTACAATCATTAATGCCTGGCCCAGTCATCCAGTGCAAGAGACCAATAATTATCCAATTCAACTGCTGCCACGACAATGTGCGTCTAGGGGTGGCCTTCATACCGAAAGCGACTTTCGTCATACTGTCTGTGTACGCCCACTGGTTGTCAGGAATTGCTTGAGCGGCTTCATGTATGAGGTGAGGTTCTATTTTCCGGAGAGCAGATGTCAGTGCTGCGGTAAGATCGATCGGTGATATCGGAGTGGAGCCGATGTAGGCAAAGTCCAGGATAATGGGAGTCCCAGGAACAGGATATACCGGAATTCGCCGTTGTATTGCAGTCGTTCTTTCAAATGATGGGGATGTCGACTCGGATTTCGAGAGAAAGCCTCTGCCTGAAGCTCGCTTCTGTATTGGTGTTTGATCAGGATCAGGCGCGATGACACCACGGCCAACCGTGCCTTGTACCGTAGTAATGATCTGAAATGACCACGCCCGGCTAAGGTCCTCTCCGGCACAAAACTGTCCCAAGCCAACCAAAATTCGATGCAAATTCAGCCATGTGATGACCTTGCCCCTGTATGTGAGGAAACTTATGATCAAAGTACTCGGGCCATTCTGGTAATGGAAGTTGCCAATTGGTTCATAAGGTGTTGCTGTGACGTTCTCCGCAATCAATAATTGGGTTGCTGCAAGAAGAGCAAGGATTTCGACGAATGGTACTTCATCGCCAGCCACTGTAAAAGTGAGAGTAAGATCTGTTTCCGGGATACGCCATGGTATGGGATCTGGTATGTGATCTTCAATGACGCTTAGGAATGTTTGGTTCGTCGGTTTTGCGATTTGTGTGAGAGCCGACCCCGGAGAACCCGCTCCCTCAGGTATTGCTCTGCGGTCTACCGCAGGAGGAGGTCCAGGGTCGTAGTAGGCTAGAGTCCCTGCGCCGATTTTTCCTTGGATGTTGTCCAGGATTCGATACCCCAACATCTGGAAGTGGGTATTTTCCTCGTTTATCCCGAAGACGAATTGACGTAGGCCGTCCAGCACATGGAACAGCTCGAGCCAGGTTATTTGATGACCATTCAAAGAGTAGACAGTACTTGCTATGCGGTAGGTCACCCCACCTGTCAACAGGTAAAAGCGATTGTCTCTTATTGTATAATTCTCAAACGGCCCTTGTGAGTATTCGCGAGCCTTTGCTAATGCACCTTCGAGATTCGCTGTGACTAAAGCGCGCGGTAGACCAAGCCCAAAGTAGTAGAACTCTAAGGTCATCGACGTCCCAGTGATAGGATAGAGAACATCATCATCGGAGCTTAGGGCCGATGTCAAGTTGCTCGACTCATTGAAAGCCAGCAAAATGCTGTCAGAGACCGCCAATACAGGGTTCGATAATGTTCTCTCTTGCATCAGACTTCCGTTAGAGACCGCCAACGAAGGGGTCGTTATTGTTCCATTTTGCACATCCTCTGAATCTGGTTGAAAATACCATATAACACCGCTCCCTAATGGCCCTCCCCCGTCGCTAATCTGGATGTCAAAATTCAGTTCCTGGTAGTGGGGCCCCGAAGGTGGTTTCAAAAGAGTCATGTAACGGATCAAAGCCTGTAGGACACGATATAGCTGACGCCATGTTATTTCTTTCTCCAGCGGTCCTCCGATAGCAAGAAGGACGTTGCCCTGCGGTAAGCGATATTCAAATCGGTTTTGAGGAATTCCTTCTTCGGGGTCTATATCCAGATAATCTGTGGCGATCCGGTCCGCTCCGGCTAAAGTTTCTACGACTTCATTCCGTGGTATTCCCTTGCCGAATCTGGTGAAGACTAATACGATGTTTAAATAGCGGAATGGCACTGCTGTCACAAGGGGAACAGGGCCGGTAGACGTCGGTGTAGCGCTGGCTGACTGGAGTGGATTATTATTGTCTAGAGAAATTAAAGTTGGAAGCGCAGCTGCTGAAGAAAGTAGAGCACAGAAAATTAGCTGCAGGACTAGGGTAAATATGCAAGTGTACCTCTTCATGATTTGTGATTCATGAAAGAAGCCAACACTCTGGCTTAACCAGTGCAGCGAGTTCGAAGCATTTGAAGATTTCGTGCATCGAAAGAGGTGTTCAAGACGCGACAACGGGTTTCACGTTGTGGTCTCTAAATCTAGACGATATACCTACAGGCGCCTCTCCGCTGTAGCGATATCCTTCCTGCCGCAGGTCCCAACGAATGAAAAATTGGGGTATATTGCGAAACGCCAAATGGGGCACGTGTCCATTGTCAGTTAGGAAGGCTGTTGCGTTTCATCGTTCAATTGAGGACATAAACATAACACACGAGCCTCGAGTAAGTCTATGCGCTGCTTGGAAATAAAGAGGAAGCTGTATAATGGAGTAACCACAACAAATGCTTTATCATTGCGTTAATGGCAAAGGGATCGGGAAGCCCTTCCTTCTGTTCTCTTCGCATTGCTTGCGGTCCGCCTTATCATCCAGCGGCTCGGCAACGAACTTGTCCACGAGATCAGTCAAGTCTCGGCTTCTCCGACCCCTCCAATCTTCCCAGACGGCCCACCACCATTTATGGGTCTCCCCATCCCGCCCTAAATGGCCTGCAATCCCATCAGTTGCAATTCGTTTTTCCCATGGCTTGTCGACGATATAGTGAAGGGCCCTGACTTCGCTGTCACGCCAGATATTTGTATGCCATTGCTTCATTGTCTTGAGTGCATTGAGCTTCCAGGGGAGCGACAGCCATCTGTGACAGAAGAACGAGGCCAGGAAGTCTTGATCTGGGAATTGGTAGGACGAGAGTTTGGAAGACGTCAGAAAGTGGTGATGCATGGCACGCCAAAGCGCCTTGGACGGGTGGTATAGGAAAACCCCGCCATTCAAAAGGGAGTGGGGATCGGGAGGAGTAGAGGTTGGGGGTACAGGAAAGCCCCTTTCCAATGCCGACGGATGTTGCAAGCGTGTATATGCGCAGTTGTTCCGATTCCAATTGGCTGGTGCCCAGCTATCGTGGTCGAGATTGCATACGCAGACGTGTGTCGCAGCGATCCAATCATCTCCGGGCAGCCTTGTAGAAAATATCTCATCCATGTTCTTGTATATTGTGATATCAGCATCGAGGAACACACAGGCACTGTAGGACGTAAGCTCGAAAGCACGCAGTTTGGTCCATGTGTCTTCAAAACGCGATGCTATCAGGGTCGTTTTTTGGTTGTTCGCAGGTAAAAGGGGCTCAATCGGCAGGACCCTCAGGAGAGGATTGTATTTTGATTCTAGCTCGAGAGCGCGCACACTGGACGCTGAAAGGGAGGGTGTAACAAGGACAACTAGAGGATACACCGATTGATGAGTAGAGAGACTGTATGCCAGGGTGATAACTCCTGGCAGATATGACGAACGCGTTAGGAGCGTCACCCAAGCACACTTGGGTGTATCACCATTAGTAGCCCCATTAGAAGCCATAAGAGGGATGGATACCTCGAGAACGAAGGGTATAATGGAGCACAAGGAGAAAGCCTACTTACGCAGGGGAGTAGGGAATCCATACTGAGGCCAAGTCGGAGTCCTAGCTAGTCCTCCGCAATAAGCCAGACGCTTAGTAGAAGAATGACAGCATCAAAGTATTGAGATCATACTATAATACTAATAGTACGAGTAAGAGTTGGCTAGAGGAGAGGCTTTTGGGTGACGGAGATGCCAAGAAGATAAAATAGAATACCTCGAACTAAGGTAGCCTAGCCTTAGTACGTACTATAACTGCTGATGTCACCAACACTGTCACTGGTAACTTTCCTCATTATGATTGTGCAAAGCCACCGGTCAATTGCTAGCAATGGCTCAGAATTCTCAAAAGTAAACAGCTATCTTAGGCCTGTGCTCATACGTTGACCGTCTCCAGACATATTCATCCGTACAATCGCCCTCTCCCAGCCGAGTATCAAACGACCGACAAAGGCCGTGCCCAAGCACAAGCCTTCTATAACGACCAAGAACGTACTATGTCGCCCACAAAACTAGCCATAACCGACCTCCTCCCTCTTCCCAACTCCACTGTGAAGATTCCCCGACTGGGTTTCGGCATATATCAATCACCTACCAATGTCTGCATCAACTCCTGCCTCACAGCCCTCCGCTCCGGCTACCGCCACATCGACAGTGCGCAATTTTACCGCAATGAGGCAGAAATGGGCACGGCGGTCCGGCAGTCGGGTATGCCACGTAACGAGGTCTTCTTGACGACGAAAATTATGAGCGCCGGCGGAAGTCTGGATGCTACGTACAAAAAGTGCATTGATAGTGTAAAGAAGATTGACGGAGATGATGGATATGTGGATCTGTTTCTTATACATACTCCTAGTGGAGGACCTGCGGCGCGAAAGGAAATGTGGCAGGCATTGGAAAAGTTAGAGAGCGAGGGCAAAGCCCGAGCCATTGGTGTCAGTAATTTTGGCGTTGGCCATATTGAAGAAATGAAAAGTTATGCCAGGATATGGCCGCCACACGTTAATCAGATCGAGGTGTGCCGTTGACCCCATCAAATTCTTGTCCGTTGTGGAAGGGTGCTGACTGTGTGGCCATGTAGCTACACCCGTGGTGCCAGCAACGGACAATAGTCGACTACTGCAACAAGCATAAGATTGTTATTGAAGCCTACTGCCCTCTCGTCCGAAACATGAAAGCTCACGACGGGACCTTGAAAGAGGTGGCTACGAAGCACGATAAGACGACCGCACAAGTTTTGATACGCTATTCTTTGCAAAAAGGCTGGGTGTCTCTGCCCAAGAGCGATACACCGAGCAGGATCGAGGCTAATGCTGATGTTTATGGCTTTGAATTGAGTGCAGATGATATGGCTACACTCGATGGCCTTGATCAAGGTGCTGATGGCGCGATTGTACAGGCTGTTAAAAATTCTTAAACCACCATTAAATAAGTTCATACGTGCGCGTTGCTCAGGTTTCGAGTCCTAAAGATTATGGCCGGAGTAGCAAGCTTTGCATTATGAAATTTGAACTAATTAGAGCATTTAAGTCAGCCTGGGACTGTTGCCATGGGATCTGCCCTGTTGATTTTGCTCGTCACGTCTTAAACCCTAATATGTTTACGAAAATATATGGCACATTAACCATTTTCGTCCCTTTCTGATCGGCCGAATCACCGCTTTTACCTGACACAAGTCTTTAAGCCTTGCTCCTTTATTTGTCAAACAGAAGCACTTTAAGTCTTGGTTGTTTACATTCACTGCATACTTAAGCACAAGAAAAGAGCCACGTTGGTCATTTTACATCAGTCATCATGGCGCAACCGGCAAATGTACCATGGAATTTGACCCAAGACTACGTAGCATTGACGAGGCGAGATATCCCTCCGGGCGGGAGGACTGCATATGGTATTGTAAAGAATAACATTTCACGTGGAAAAAGCCAATAATGTGATAGTTGTTCCTCATCCTGTAGGCGCGACTGCTACAGATATAACGAGCTTCGTCTACGGGTAAATTTAGTAGCTCAAATATCGTACTTGCATAGTAGAATTGACAAGGCTACAGACAAGCGGACATAACTATCGACAATTGGCCCAACGTAAGTTTCGAGTGGTTTAAGGCTACGTAAAGAAGGATTAATGCGTGTAAAGCTTATGTACATGCTCGAACCAACGGAGGCATGGAAGGAATTCAAAACATCGCCACGACCAGCACAAAAGCGTGACCAGAATGGTCAATTGATGTTTGAAAAATGGCCTCGAGTAGGCGAACAGCCTCGGCCCCTACTTGATTATCGAGTGCTTCCTGACACCGTAAAGCCTTCTAGGACAGTATACCAAGCCAAGGCTAATTCTCTTACAGATCTCGACCAATGAAGATTGGTGGTTGTTTGTCCTGTGGCGAAGAGTTGACCCGAGAATTCTTTGGACCGATATCACGATGCGCATGGAAATGCCAAATAGAAAAGCCAAAGGCGACACCAAGTGGAATAATAGGATCGTCAATATGCAGCGCCGCATCTGGAGCAAGCATTACTATATGCTACCTTGGTTTAATCGAAGCCCTGTTGACACGACCAACATCCACAACGCCCTCCGCGAGAGGAATATCCCCCTCAATCTCAATACCACCAGGGGCCTCACCCCGGGGTTGGTCGACCCTAACCAGCTAAATGGCCCACGCATACCTCGGCCTGTGTTGGCTGGATTGGGCAGACGACGAGGGCCGAATAGGAATGAGCAAAAGAAAAAGACGAAGGCAGGACAAGACCCTGCCAGCGAACAAGAAGAAGAAGACGAGGACGAGGACGAAGAAGAAGAGGAAGAAGAAGACGTAGATGAAGATGACGATGAAGAAGAAGATGAAGACGACTCATCAGAAAACGAAGACGGGGAAGATGGGGCCGGTGAAGACGAGGAAGAAGAACAGGAAGTATGTATTTATCCCTATAAAAGATAGGAAAACGCTAAGAAGTCACACAGTCCGAGTTCCTGGATGATGATAGAGACGACGAACTCGATGAAGAGTTGGCTCCCTACTCTGTCTTTGAAGACCCCGAGTTTCTGCGCCTAAGGGCCCAATACGACCGCATCAGGCAGAATCCACAGCGCCGCTGATTTCAAATCACGAACATATCTTGCTCAGATGCATTGCTTTTCGCTTTCACGACACCACCCATAACATGTGAGACTAGAGTCTCGAAGCTTAACAGCTTTCAATCGCACAGCACGAGAACTGTAACCAGTACCACCAGTCTAAGAATGTTGGGCACTTCTTTTTGTACCTGAGCAAATAATTTGTGGTATTCGTTGTATGTACATTGCAGTATTCTTCTTTCTCCAAGCGTTTCTTTTTGTCACTTAAGTATTCACGAGCATTTATTGTAGCTGGAGGGAAAGGAAGTGATAATAATCGCGACGCAGTAGTCACTTCAAAGGCAGCAAGATGAAGAGGGTTTGTAATGGCAGAGGTACCTTTGTTTCTTCAGAGCGTTGATAAATGGATTTCTATGTGATATCTCTCCCGTGGAGATGTGTTCTTTCGTACCGAAGTCCATTAAGAGCTCCTTTCAGTCAATAAGCATACGTCTGAGGACGAACAATTTCTCTGAGAACTCACTCTTCATATCTAGGGGCTTAATGTGAGACTGTGGCTTGCATAAGGGGTTTTTTTGGAGTCAGAATGGATCTGACTCATGACCTGGAAACGTCCACCTCCAGTCCAGATACTCTTGTCCGACTTCTGTCCACGGTGCAAGTTCCTCGTGGTGGTAGTAGACATCCCACCCTTGTTCCGGGTTTGGGTTATCGACAGTAGCATTATCCTGCTCCGTGGGTGCTTCAGGCTCCAATGGCGATTGAGAGATAGTCGTTGGTGTCACAGCCGATGGAAGTGGATCTGAGGGGGAAGAGTTGGATAAGTTTGAGCGGCGGCTGAAGATACCTGTTGGAGGCCAATTGAGGTGTGTGTCCCGCACGATATTCGCTCCCGCTGAACGCGGACTGCTTGCATGCAGTTGAGTGTTTGCATGGGGAGATGATGATGTAGCGTGATTGCTTGAAGAGGGCTCAGCATCCGAGTGCGTTTCATCATCCTCCGTTAAATCGATGATAGTTGATTTTGCTCGTTTCCTTCGGAGTGGTAAAGGCTCATCATCCATTCTGGCAGTATCATTGATCTCCAGAGGAGGAGATGATATTGCTAGAGTGCTCCGCTTACGACTCGTCTGAATCGAAGGTATGGTAAGTGGGACCCGGAGTCGATCTAGATGTGGAGGAGCTGTTGGGTGGGTGTACGCTGGAGATGGAGCTTCTGCGCCTGCACTTGAAGGTCTAGCCAGTTGGCTACCCGCGAGTATACGTGTAGATGGACCTGATTGACCGTCGGACTGCACGGTCGGAGGGGTAGATGGTTGACTCTGCGTTGTTCGAGACACACGATTCGCTAGAGTATTTGGCAGCAGAGGGTTTATTATACCTGGTGTCGTACCTCGAGTCGTGTTGTTGGCTATCTGATCTGCAGTGAGTTGGTTCAGTACGTGGTCACGAGTCTTGTTCGGCCCACCGGTCCTCGGGCGTTCTCTCCACGACAGCATTTTAAAGGCTGCCCGTCCTCTGGAACATCTGGTCTGCAGCGCATTTACAAATTTGCTTTTTGCTTTGTAAACCTGCTTAGCCATATCGTCGGAAGCCCTATCAATCGAGCTGTCATAGGCGGCTCTGGCACCAACATACTCCATCCTCATATCAAAATCATCCCAACTAAGCCGAGGGTCCAGGCGCATCATGAACTCAAGCCATTCCCAGCTAGCTTGAGTGCATACCTAAAGTATGTTAGCAAGTTAAGATGTGATTGGATACCCACGCACTGTATCAATATTTCGAAGAATGGGAAAGTCCAGCAAAGGTCTTGCTGGAGTTCCCGGCCAGGGGTAGCGTTCCCACATGGGTTGGCCAGATTCGTCTAATTTCTGGGGTGGGAGGGGGCTTCTTCTAAACATCTCCCATTCGATGGGAGGAGTTAGAATATAGCAGACCTGTCGTCTCATCAATGACAGCTTAGAAATGGAATGTGGCAGTGTTATCTCACACTCGGGAGGTTGTCGACGTTCCAATAAGCCGACCTATAGCATATCAGGATGATCGACGATGATAATTGAGAGCGTTACGCATACCCTATCTGAAATCCAGTCACGTCGGTAGGTGAGCTACCAGCGAGTCGTGGTGGAACTTCAGCATCATCAGCGTTGAATCACCAGCGCGAAGTTATTCGCTTGACTCACAATACGCGGATGGCTCTCCTGGCTGAATTTGTGTACGACATGCAGTGATGTAGTCGGGCTCTTGCTCCCACGGAATACCGGTTGATGACATGATGGTTGAAGACATGATTAGGATGAGATGATCGCGTTGCGTTGCAGTGTTAATATGAAAGATTCTTAGTGAGCTTCCACGATGGAGAGAATAAGGTGAGATTCTAGAGCTGTAGTCGATGATGCTCAGGGCTATAAAGACAGAAAGTGCTTATCACTGAGGGAGTACTAATGATGTTGGTGGTGGATGAATGTAAGAAGTCTGAAGATGAAAGAGAATTTTGTACCCTTCGGAGAGAATTAACACCAAAGGTGTCAAACATGTCCTTCATTCAATATTAGAGTGTCCATCACTCGCTTCTTCCATCTTACAACACTCAATCAACACCCATTGTCAAACCTCTTCAAGGTCTCATCTTCAAGGTCCGAAAGAACACATCTTCACTGGAGAGACATCACTATGCGCATGGAGATCCCCACAAGAACGGCATGAGATGACATATTTCAAGTAACCGGATTTCAACAGTCGAAATGATCCCCAATGCCTCATCGAGCAGCTTTCTCTCGAGGCTTTTTAGACCTCGGGCAGCATATTCGCGAGGATGTGTGAATATCAGACAGCTTCTTCTCGAGAGTGTTTGACATCGAGCAGCTTCTTCTCGAAGGTGAATGGACACCTTCTGGCCTCTGTCTTTTCCGAAACATTATCTGCTCCATGCCTTTTCTTATCTCAAAGAACCAATTAACATCGATCATAGACATCATCCATCTCTCCTCAGTCACAGGTGGCTTCCATTCAAAAGGCCTTGAGCATCAACGACCACAGCTTGTCTGGGCTTGAAGTCTCATAGAGCCCCCTATTAGTGAATACCATTCACAGAAACACCCGCGATCGCTGCCAGTCACCGTACTATGCCTCAGCCAACTCCGCAGCTGTCCTGAACTGTCATGCTTCAAGCGGGAGCACACAACCTCAAAATCAAGGCAGCATGTCACAGCCCACGCTCTACGATGATTTCGAGGCTGCTCCAACACCTACTATGCCTGGTGGACCATGCAAGGACCGCACAGCAGCATTCTCATCACCATCGACCCATACTGCAGTCTTCCCCAAAGATGGACTTGTGAGCTGAGCCGTGTCCGCATGTTTCACCCTACCATTCCTATCGCGAAAGCTACTACAGATCCTGTAGAGCCAATTAGAAAGTGTCATTCGAAATGGTAATCGTCACAACATCTTTATTGACGAGTCTTTCGATGAGTACCTGGGAGATGATATTCCACGCTTGGATGTTAAACTCGTACGCTGAAACCTGGAAACCGGTACACCCTCGCGAAGGGTTTATTCCGAGATTGGAATGGCTTCCAGTCATCATGTCTTAAAACCAAAAGGCATCGGTACCAAAAGGACTCATTTTTACTCTCCAATATACCAGCTTCCACTGCATACCGTCATGGACGAGTTCGATCAAATTCGAGGTGCAGAATCAGTTTTCGAACCAACGACCTCTCTGGTGAAATCACCAAAAGTAAAAGGGGAGGGACACGATCGTACAACAAACTCCGATTCAGGCCAAGCACAAACATGTCCCAGCTACTTCTGAAACACCGTCGTACGACATTGGTGGTCGTGGAGAAGAAAAAGGGGTAGACATGGTGCTAAATGATGGCGGAGGATTTGGCAGTGCCATAATGGTCAACCGGTGTACCTTTCAGGGGATAAGGAGTCAGAGAACTCGAGGAGATTGCTGGCGGCCTTTCATTCTTGGTGCAGGAGAATATCTTTTCTACTGATGGCCACTGTGGTACAGGATACCGCAACAAGTAGAGTACCTAGCAGCACAAGCTAAATATTACGGGACATGCAGATAAGTAAACTTGCCAATGTAGATCCAAGATTCGAAACACAGTACTGCAACAAGTGATATATGTCATAGAACACGATAGGAAGGCGTAGCAGACAGTGAAGTTCTTTCCCAGCATTGTCCCAAGGGGCTGATTTTGGGTGACATCAGAACACTGTGTAACGCCGGAGCGTACAGCATCAAAATATCGTGGTACACAACGCACACTGATTGTTTTGGACCCACCTCGAGGCTGCAACGAGATCTTCAGACTTGATCACTTGTACTGGACACCTTAGCTAGGACCAACTTGATAGGCTTGAAAAGCCCGTGGAATCATCCATCACCCGATTTCCATGTATGGTGTTACTCAAAATTTGTCGCTCCCGCTAATTGTTCCAACAGCAAACCATCACATATAATGTTCCCCATAACGCACCTCTTATGCAGACCCGGGGGGCTATGGGATACCACTGAAGCTTACGTCTTTAACGCCAGTACATTCACGAAGTATCACGTCCAGCTGGCCTTAGCTCTGAAGCTATATGTCACAGATAGGGATAATGACGGCGCTACCCTCCCTGACCAAACCATTAGCGAGATCCTCACGTACCTGAAGCAGAATACTGAGAGAGTGGACTGCAGCAATATGAAGGCACAAGTGGAAGAGGAACATGCCGAGCTTCTGAGGGAGGTGGAGGAGCGGAAGGAGCGCTGGACTGCAGACGCGCAGGAGCTGTACCAGAAATGGTACATCAAGACGCATCCTCCCTCCAACGTTCCTGAGGGAGGTTCCTAGATTATGAATCGCTGTTGTTGGTGGTACACAATGGCCTATATCAATAGCTTCAGGTTGGACGTTGGCTTTGGCCTAGGCAAGCGATGGCATGCGTTCACTCGTTGTGTGGGATCGAGGCTCATATTCGGCGGAACGTTATCGGAAAAGGAGGGTCTCCAAAAGTCAGAAGGCATCTTGCACGTTGAATTGGTGAATATTGGCTGGTGCATAATGGAAGGATAGGGATTTCTGTCGTATAATCTCTTGCGTATGGATGATGATCGTTAGCCCTGAGACCAAGAGATGCAAGACTGCGTTCATATGCATTTTCCCTTGGAGCATTGTTACCCATTCACTCGTCTTGATATTGGATATGATGCATATATTCTTGAGACGGACAATAGATCCTTATGAAAGGTACCATTGAAATTCGCTCTGGAGCCCTCCTTCCGCCAACCCTGGCACTCAATCAGCTCGCCATGTAATTTCGAATGACCGAGTAAACGCACAAACCAATCGAAGGCTTAATAATATACATTCTCCCGATTTCACACGCTTCTCTCGTAGAAAAATAGGTGAGGACCTATGGAACAGAGAACATTGACCAATAGCTCAATGAGGTCTGGGTAGATTAGATAGGCATCTATTCAGTAAAAAGAATTCCTCGAATCGATGGCACTAACCTTTTGAAACGAGGAAGCTAAAGTACAAATGTAGGCTTTGTTGCTTTCTCAAGCCTGTGTAGCAACACCTCCAAATACCCAGCGAACTTCCCAGCAATGGATTCGAGTTCTTTCCAGGAAGCCCTCAACCCTTGCCAATTCACCCCTGTGTTCTTCTGATCTAGAGCTCCCTTTGGTAAAATGGACATAACCGGTCCCGGCTCTGGAATTATGGGCCCGTGTCTCGTGTAATCGCTTTCAGATGCGTTCTGTATCGTGGGAGTCCTGCTTGAACCATCCATATGGTTACCATGGTCAGCACCAAATTCTCTTAGCACTTATCTCTTGGCAGTCATGGCTTGAGGCGCGACCACACACATGGAATCATGCTTACCTGCAGGGATGAGTAGCCTTTTGGCACCCAGCTCTTTTCTGCCAGAAGCATTCAAGAGCGAAGGCGAAGAAGCAACCACCTTGCAGTAACTCAGAGCTGCGCCGCTGGAGCAATACCAGCTATATCGCCGGCGTGGTGGGAAAGTTGGAATTAAAGCAGTTCAGCTCCCAGGAGCTACCACCTACTTCTGCTCCCTAGTTTCTTCAATACAGTTGGGGTCCAGTGTCCAATGGTATCGTCGCCGATGGCCACTAGCAGCTCTGCCGGCGAGCACTAGGGAAAGGGGGATCGCCGCAGCCTTGTTAGTAAGGGGCATCACCCATCTCTGCTCCTCATCCCTTTTCGTCTCCATCGCTTTGTTCTGCGGCATCTGCTCAGCATCTCAGCAGGGTTTCCAGCTACTAGCTTGTTTGCCTCACCACCATATCGTCTGACCCTACGAGAGTCACTCGCTCAGGCCGCCAGGTTCTCACTAACCGCTAGGTCTCCTGCTACTGACTCGCCTTCTACGAGGTCCTCTCTTATGTTTCTTCTTCGTCCTGCTTGCCATTCTGTATCTTCTGCCTATGTCTCATTCGTTGCTCGAGTTGCGAGCTTCCCCAAGCCAGCTTCGCCGGTGCGTAGAAAGATAGCTTAGCCACCCAGCCCGATAGTTCCTGGGCCCCGATCGCCTAGATGAGACGAGATTATGGTAGTAAGTCTTTGCTTAAATTGGCTGCTGATGTCATTGGCTGCCGCAGCAAGGAGGTGGTTGTATAGTTGAGAAGTTGGCTCGCGAACGGAGTCTGGGCCGCCTCATGTCGCCTGCCTATCGGTCAGGCCAGTAGGGCACTAATAGATACATCAGAGCCACGGAGCTGAGCACGGAGGACGAGCCTAACGGCCCAGGAGATGGGTGAAGACTCACCGCTAATACGCGTCAGGGGTAATGGGGGCACCGAGCACAATTGCAAGTCGGTAAGCAGCGAGCCGCTAGGGTGCTCCTATCGAGGTGGGTGAGATAAAGGGTACTATAATCCATGAGATCGCTCAAATATCTTGGATGCTGAAGCTGGACGTCGTGGCAGCCGTGGAAAGGCCACTATGAAATGGTTATGCGGTTCGTAGAAGGCTGAGAGGATGCAGAGACGGAGAACCATGTAGGTGAACGCATGTCAATGGCCCTATGGTGGCGTCTGCCCGTAGATCCTGTTGATTTGCTCCCCGCGGTATCCCCCAGCTTTGTCTAGGTACCAATTCTCTCAATGCACGAACTACTGACTAACTGACCTCGAGCGATGATAAGATTGCGGGATCATAGTCTGAATACATCCCCGAACGAATTTTCGGTCTTTCCCCTGTCGTGGCGCCGTACTCATACGATGCTCCTTGCATGATGCCCCTTGCTGACTCAGACCAAGTTACGGATGCCTGGAATCTTATTCTACCTCTTTCTACTCATGGTTTCTTTCGAATACGAGAGTGAAAACCCGCTACAGCATCTGCAAAATTGCAATTGGAAGCCACAGGCCCATGGTGTTCTGCTACCAGCTTCTTCAAATCTAAAGATCCAGGCTAACCTCTTCAAGATCTGACTGTGACCCTGTACTGGACAACCTGTGGGCTAAGAGCACTACAAAGGTCTTCCTCATGACTGTTTATTCACCGCAAGAATCCTGAGAGCCAGGCACCCATGGAAGATCAGTACTCCTCTGGTCGGGGTGCAAGGCTGAAGAGCTGGGGAATGAAGCTACAAATCGAACGTATTCAGAATCTTCATTGGCTGGCCGGAACACACAGCTCTAGGGCCCCCACTCCCCCTGCAAGGGACGGCGAAGCTGGCGCTGCTGCCAATGGCCGTGACAGGAGTCGGAGGCCCATCGCAGAGACCCCCTCCGTCGAAGCGACAAGACACCTGGGTCGTGAAGGCTAGCTATTTATATACAGGCGTGGATGGGTGGGGCAGGCAAAAAGCTAAGAAAGTTGTTGAAATGCTAAGCACATACAGCAGGGGAAAGCGACTTAGACGAAAAAGAAGGAGCAGAAATAGGTAATGCCCCCTACTGATAACGCTGCAGCGATGCTCATTTCCCCAAAGCTCACCCGTGGAGCTGCTAGTACCACCAGCGATGATAACATCGGGCACTAACCCTCAACTGAACTGGAGCAAACGGGATTCCAGGCGCACAGAAGCCTTTCCTCGCCCTAAAAGAACGCAATTTCTTCAACCTCGTCGGTTACTTCTGGAGATCTGTCCGGAATCGAGCGATAGCATATTCTTTGGAGGGTGTTGCTCTCCATGATATGACTGGGAAGAATGTCTATAGATTTTACTCAGGATACGAGGACGCGTCACCACTGCATGAAGTACAGGGTCAACATAAGGCGGTCCATTGGTTTGACTGGCTAATTCACGATGGTGGTCTGAGTACTGTTCATGGCCGATTGATGAGGTCTATCGGCTTTCGCAGCAATAACGCCACGATATATCGAAGGGAAAACATCGATCAGGCAGGGGTAAAGGCCCGAAACTCTTCGACTGCTTTCGTACAGTCCCAATTTCCCGCGACGAACCCTTCATCGAAGCCATTGATTTGCGATTAGTCACTATATTGAGGTCGGAGACGATCAGAGAGAAGAATGGTATGAAGCCTTCTTCCTTTTGGGAGAGACGTATTGGTCCGCTTACCACGGATCTATATCTAACTCAAAGATCTACAGAATTCGAGTATATGGAATCCAATCTGAGCTAAAGTGTTTCATGAGCGAAGGGAAGACATGGCGTTCAAGTAGCATGCAGACTCTGGGAGACCGATACTGTCCCTCCCCCTTATACTCCGCGAACCAATTTCAAAAGCCATACTCTCCAGGCTCTCCATGCATCATCACAGTGCCATACATCCATGGCTTCCATATTTGCATATTACTCCCACGAATCAGAGCGGGTAAGTATTAAATTCCCAGTATTCAACTACGAGCAAGCTAGGGGCCTTTTCACACCATGTCCGCCCTTACTCGAGAGGCACTTCAGCATCTATTTGTACGCTTGCTCTATTCTTCCTGTCCGACAAGAGGTCGAGGAATTCCTGTTCTGTAGTCCTAGGCCGTGTAGAAACATAGCTCCATGGTATGACTGGGCGTTTTGTACTGAGCAAGCGATGAATAGTTTTGGCAGCCTTGCGAGGTCATTCTCCTTGTTTTTTTTTTCGTTGACACCGTTACTGGAGCGTGCTGTAATTTAATAAGCACTTTGAGTATTCGAGTCGCCTGAACCGTGTAAGTAGGAATTATGATGAAGATACTGCACCGGTTACAGACTAGGTTCCCGTCCAGGCACGACCTAGGTTCGAGAGGCTATTAGTATATCGAGATACAACAAACAACGATGGCTTTGGTGAACCCTTGATACGGAGAGGGAGCCTTTCATCTGGCAAAGGCTGGCTTCTTCTGTAAGGTCCACTCGTATCCTCGAATAAAAGGGGGAGCGAGGCAGAACCATGGACCAGCGATAGGAATTCTGCCATGGTTGATCCAAGGTTTCTATTGATCGTACTCAGCAGTTATAAAGCTTGACGCGTGCATGTTTGGGCAATCAGCGACTCAAATATGTGTAACATGGTCTCCAAGCCATTATTTTTCGCGCTAGTGGAATCAACCAAACAGATGGTCTCATATTTCGCTTACATTCCAATGCCAACCCACAACAACACCTTCCAGTAAAAGCTGCACCTGGAGCTTGGATTATGCAGTCCTTTGGGCAATTACGATGCAGCTGAACTGCAAGAAAAATCCAAGAAGTCTGTCCGCCAGGTACGTGTCTTACCATCAATTTTTGATCGTCCAAATTGCTAACGTTCTACTAGAGTAAGTCGAAGTCCTTGATACTACCCTGATTTCCTGATATTATTCAACCACTGTGAATTAGTATCATGAATTAAGCTGACTGACGAATATCATAGCAACTCCAAGCTTGCCCATGACCCGAAACACACATGCAGACCCTTGGACCCAGCCGACTATCTCCAGCGCTCCTCTATCAATGCAGATTGGCCAAAGAATAAGATCCTTCTCAGTGTTACAATTAAGTAGGACGCGTAAAACCGTGGTGAGCAGCAGTGCAGTTTCGAACTTGAACCCCCGGCTGATTATACGGTTGAAATGTAGGGAAATTCTCCTGCGGACACAAGAGCAGCGCCCTTTTTGGGCTGAGCTAACCACGTCGATTTTAATGGTGTCAAAGCATGCAGTGTTGCGGGGGGTAAGGGTATTGGGCTGAGCTCAACCACGTCGACTTCAATGGTGTCAAGGCGTGCCTTGGCCGAAGGAGAAGGGCTACCGTGAGAAGATACCACAAAACAGTACCGCATGACAGCAGGCATCGAGGAACTTTCATCGAGGATCTGGACCTCGTCCTTTCCTTTGAGACTGTTTGGCTAAATGCGAAATCGGATCGGCATCTCTTGCAGGTTCTTGAAGCTGTTGGTGACTACTCAAGAGTGAATCTAACAAGTTCCCGGCTTACGCCTCGACAAAGATGAAATATACTAATGTTTGCCAGACAGCCAGAGGAGCCATCCTGCTCTTCCTTCTGTTGCAGTTAACCAACCCTAGGACGCAGGGCAAGATAGGAGTTCTCAACCCTTTCTACGCTCTTGAGCAAATGAGGCTGCGTCTGCTGCGAGCCAAGCGAACAAGCAGGACCATACTGGACTCCAATACTACAACGGATAGGGAATTTCACGAAAAAATAGCTACAGCGCATAGAGGAGGAGTTGAAATATTTGGATGCAACGGAGGATATGGCGTGCAGGTCGATCTGGACAACTTATCATACTTTATGGCCTACAATCCACGAACTTCCCAGTACATCGTGATGGGTAATGGCAGGAATGACTGGGCTCACTTGATGGTTCTGGTGTTTGGAAAGGGTCTTGAGCGTGCATATCCATCATCGCGGCGGTTTGTACTGGGTTCTGAGTTAAGCAAGATCACCGAAGTCATGTACATAGGAGCATCGTTTCCATTTATGAGTCAGTATCGGTCTCCACTGAGCCATAAAGCCCTTTTCGTCTATGCTCGCTTTTCGTGTAGCACTAATTGAAAGGTAGGCAATGCAATAGCCGGAGGGCACGCGCTTCGTGTTCTGAAACGCCCCGCTCTGGCCGAAGAAAATGCAGCATGAAATTTAAATTCCGTGTCACGGTAAAGTCTTTCAGTGTCGGAGCTTTGTGAGGTTCAAGTGAGAGGTGAATTTGCCGACCCCTGTCGACGTAAGGGACATACTAGACCACCCTGTTCAATCTTAACGCAATTATATCACGTAGAGAGTCTCATCGACTATTTAACGGTGTCTTCTACTTCCTGCCTTTATGAGGCGTATGTTTAGTGGAAAGAGCGAACATAGAGTGCAGTGTCGTCGTCATCCTTGGTTGAAGAAAACAACGTTCTGTAGTGGGATGCTTGATTTCCTGGACGATGGCCAGAGCAAAAGCTACAATTGAATAAGAATGACAATAAAACCTTTCTTCAGAGACGAAGACTCGCTCGTCAGGATTCCATGGTGATCGTAGAAAGCAACTAAATTTGGAGCTAGTTAAGCGAGGCTACAATAACATACAACGCCTTGAGTGATCTTTGTTGACTTTCCTTCATCTTTTCTGGACGACACAGCCTCCTCCCCAGCGAGGAAACCGACTCGGAAGAGTACGAGTCTGATTCATATGCGGAGTTTGTGAGTCCTTTTCATCTTTTCTGCCTTTCTTTAGTCCCAGCCCCGCAGTCTCTGTCTCTCACAGATGATTACTCGACTCGCCGGGAGTCAAAGTCCGAGCTTTTGAGACGTTTCAAGACTAATGCTGTACTGGGCAAGATACCAGGCACCAGCCAGCACAAGCAAAGCAGGCTCTGAAACGCCTACACAGACGGGGTCACAGCCGTTGACTGGCTGATGGACTGCTGCACGACGGTGGATCGCAGAGAGGTTTATGAGATTGCTGAGCTGTTCGTCCAGCAGGGGCTGATATGGGCCGTGGTAGAGGACAAAGTCTACGCTCATCAGAACTCTGGCACCCCAGGAAAAACCGGATTCTTACAGATCATCCAATGAATTGATTCATGTTATCATATCCTACGTATGAATTACTCAGAGTGAACGGCATACCATTCATTCCTACTCCAGCTACAATTGACGATTTACCATTACGCAACAATGGCCTTGTCACAAATCAGACCGGAGGCTATAGCTAAGAGCGGAGGGAGGAAGCGATAATACGGTTCAAGAAAGGCACAGTTCCTATTCTAGTGGGTACAATCAGTGTCGGTGGTAGGAGAATGATTCGAACTGGACTAGCCCAGATTTCAATGGGATGGACAGTACTAGTCCGGCCACTACAGCAATGTCTGTCAACAATGACTCTGTTAGCGCAGCACAGACCCCCACTTATAATAGCCCGACGAATTCGTCTGGCCATGTAAACAAAGCCTCCAACAATATCTACACCAGTGCTCCGACTACACCAATCGACCCGTCGACTCAAGCAATAACGATGGTGAATCAGCCGACAAAAAACAGCCGTTGACTGGCTGATGGGTTGCTGCACGACGGTGGATCGCAGAGAGGTTTATGAGAGGTGAGGTGGGGAAGCCGGTGGGCCCAACTCGGAGAAAGACGCGGGGGAAAGGGCGATTGCTGAGCTGTTCGTCTAGCATGGGCTGACGTGGGCCGTGGTAGAGGACAAAGCCTACGCTCATCAGGACTCTGGCGCCTAGAACTCTGGCGCCTCAAGATTCAAGCCGACGAAAAATGCCATCTACGGCTTGACGGAAAGGGGTCAACGACTTGCAGGGTGGTTGAGAGGAGACAGGGAGAGCCCAAACGGCGATGCGAGAGGATGCGAGAGTTGAAGTAGTGACCACTACCGGTCGGGCCACCGACAAGAACCAAACAAGGGACTCCAACAACAACCGCCTGAATGTCATCGTCAATGATCCTGCATTAAGATTACACTAGGTAGTTATATAGATTAATTGGGCATCATTTAATTAATGTGTCCTTTCTCGCAGACTGTGTAAATGACATGGCTACCATCGACGTGACCCGCTTTGAAGTAACCTTACTTGATCCAAGCCTCCAATTCTTTGTCTCTACTCGCTCCTCCCACATAATGCTAAACTTCGATACCACTGCTGAAGTTGCTCAACTCTTGTCGTTGAAACAAATTCGTAGGTAAAATCCAATAAGGATTTGATGCACAAAACGACTCGCCGACCACCCTTAAGATGCCGGGATGACACGTAGCCGCCTTCGAGTCTTGACCATAAGCCTCGAAGCTTTCGCTCAAGCAATCCGCTGACTGTGCATCTGTTCACATTTGTAGTGTTCGGTGCGTATCGGCTTCGTGTAGCTAGGGAGGTCCAGTACAGTTTCGTAGGTATGGCATATTTCCTTCTTCCCCTAATCGCTCAAGCTATTCGTTAGCGTTGTAGATGCATAGAATTTCGTGACAGGTTCACTTAGAAGGAGAAGAGAAGTTGGGCTTGTGCCCGAGCAAGTGGTACTGCAGTAGCTAGAACAATGGCCGCGGAGTCTCGTGTCTCCATTCTATGACTGTAGCTCCTTTTGCTCCATACGATGCGAGCACTGGAAGTAGAGGGTTTTAAGCAAATTTCTCAAAAAGAAGGCCCTCTTCAGCTGTTTAGCGAGTCTGTTCTGAAAGGTGTGGTCTCCGTAGCGATCTGTGTAGTTCAGCTCGGCAACACCACGTAAATGGGTACTTCACAGCTGATTGATATGGCGATGAGCANTGCTGCACGACGGTGGATCGCAGAGAGGTTTATGAGATTGCTGAGCTGTTCGTCCAGCAGGGGCTGATATGGGCCGTGGTAGAGGACAAAGTCTACGCTCATCAGAACTCTGGCACCCCAGGAAAAACCGGATTCTTACAGATCATCCAATGAATTGATTCATGTTATCATATCCTACGTATGAATTACTCAGAGTGAACGGCATACCATTCATTCCTACTCCAGCTACAATTGACGATTTACCATTACGCAACAATGGCCTTGTCACAAATCAGACCGGAGGCTATAGCTAAGAGCGGAGGGAGGAAGCGATAATACGGTTCAAGAAAGGCACAGTTCCTATTCTAGTGGGTACAATCAGTGTCGGTGGTAGGAGAATGATTCGAACTGGACTAGCCCAGATTTCAATGGGATGGACAGTACTAGTCCGGCCACTACAGCAATGTCTGTCAACAATGACTCTGTTAGCGCAGCACAGACCCCCACTTATAATAGCCCGACGAATTCGTCTGGCCATGTAAACAAAGCCTCCAACAATATCTACACCAGTGCTCCGACTACACCAATCGACCCGTCGACTCAAGCAATAACGATGGTGAATCAGCCGACAAAAAACAGCCGTTGACTGGCTGATGGGTTGCTGCACGACGGTGGATCGCAGAGAGGTTTATGAGAGGTGAGGTGGGGAAGCCGGTGGGCCCAACTCGGAGAAAGACGCGGGGGAAAGGGCGATTGCTGAGCTGTTCGTCTAGCATGGGCTGACGTGGGCCGTGGTAGAGGACAAAGCCTACGCTCATCAGGACTCTGGCGCCTAGAACTCTGGCGCCTCAAGATTCAAGCCGACGAAAAATGCCATCTACGGCTTGACGGAAAGGGGTCAACGACTTGCAGGGTGGTTGAGAGGAGACAGGGAGAGCCCAAACGGCGATGCGAGAGGATGCGAGAGTTGAAGTAGTGACCACTACCGGTCGGGCCACCGACAAGAACCAAACAAGGGACTCCAACAACAACCGCCTGAATGTCATCGTCAATGATCCTGCATTAAGATTACACTAGGTAGTTATATAGATTAATTGGGCATCATTTAATTAATGTGTCCTTTCTCGCAGACTGTGTAAATGACATGGCTACCATCGACGTGACCCGCTTTGAAGTAACCTTACTTGATCCAAGCCTCCAATTCTTTGTCTCTACTCGCTCCTCCCACATAATGCTAAACTTCGATACCACTGCTGAAGTTGCTCAACTCTTGTCGTTGAAACAAATTCGTAGGTAAAATCCAATAAGGATTTGATGCACAAAACGACTCGCCGACCACCCTTAAGATGCCGGGATGACACGTAGCCGCCTTCGAGTCTTGACCATAAGCCTCGAAGCTTTCGCTCAAGCAATCCGCTGACTGTGCATCTGTTCACATTTGTAGTGTTCGGTGCGTATCGGCTTCGTGTAGCTAGGGAGGTCCAGTACAGTTTCGTAGGTATGGCATATTTCCTTCTTCCCCTAATCGCTCAAGCTATTCGTTAGCGTTGTAGATGCATAGAATTTCGTGACAGGTTCACTTAGAAGGAGAAGAGAAGTTGGGCTTGTGCCCGAGCAAGTGGTACTGCAGTAGCTAGAACAATGGCCGCGGAGTCTCGTGTCTCCATTCTATGACTGTAGCTCCTTTTGCTCCATACGATGCGAGCACTGGAAGTAGAGGGTTTTAAGCAAATTTCTCAAAAAGAAGGCCCTCTTCAGCTGTTTAGCGAGTCTGTTCTGAAAGGTGTGGTCTCCGTAGCGATCTGTGTAGTTCAGCTCGGCAACACCACGTAAATGGGTACTTCACAGCTGATTGATATGGCGATGAGCAAGCTTCGACCTTCTCCGCACTCTGACTGACTTCCGTAGTGCTCGAAAAGGACAGCCAAAACCCATGGTAAAAAGAACTTTCAGCTCAAACCGTGCTGTACGTATGTATCCGTCAGGCTGAGTCCTCAAGTGTCAGGAGCAAGTCGTTGATTAAACTAGCCTTGCGCTTAGCTATGTTGTAGGGAAAGCGGTGTTGCAACAGCCTCCCTGTATGGCCATCTTACGTTGAAGTGGTTGAGAACGAGGAATTGATGAGGATCTCTGGCGGAGGGAGGTAGAGGAACAAGCCGATGGTTTGTTCAGATCGTCAAGCATGAAGCTCCGTTGTCCCTAGGGTATAGGCGTTAGAGCCGCATAACGCGTTGGAACTATCTGTTATCTTACCCATTTTCTTGTTCTGTGACTCAGTCAATCGAGCCCGAGGATAGGACTTCAACCTTCGAAGCCAGAGGTTGCAGCCTTGGGCTTCGGTATTGGGGTGGATTCGGCATTGGACTTAATGAGGCTTACTAATTCTGCGGGTAAATTTCCGTAGCAAGGAATGGAACGGTTAGATCTCGGTATCTTGCTTGTTTACGCCTCGGTCTGCCTTGAGAGATCCCAGCCGTTGTCAAGCTACTATCCGAGGGACATGCCTATACTGACGACGGTAGATCGAGCAACTCCTAATACCTACACCCCTCACTTGCGGTCTTGTTGGATTTATAAGACGACGCCGCCTTTTCCAGTGCCATCTAGACTTGTATATGTTGCGTCAGGTATATCTGGTCCCGTAGCATCCTTGCCAGATGCACAGATGGTCGGATGCGTTGGTCATTCATACGCAACAAGCCCGTCGATAAGTGTTGCACATACAGCTTCAATTATCTGCTACAGACTTGTAGAAGGCAGCCCCTTGGAGGAAACACTACGCTCGTAGTACCTTCGTCGACCATACCATTCACCCCATTGTCAGCGCAAGTGACCCTCTCCAGCAACATAGCTGGAAAAAGTAGCAGAAGGCGGCATTTTGGTTGCGGCGAGGTCGTTACCTCACAGAGATTACGCACTCCACAGCATAAGTAAAGTAGTTTCCGTGCATAAGACTGGACGGGATTCGATCGGCTACCGCAGAGGTACGGCAGTCACGCCACTGCTGTATTTATGCCTGGAAATGACTTGGCAGAGTCTCATTGACATCCAAATAAGCTCTATGCACAGTATACACGCAATATGTAAGCTATCTGCACGAACGGAATGCAAAGGCGAGCAAGCGCGTCACATTTGTGCGCGCGCTAGTAAGCGAACCTTGGCATTCAGGGGGTGCCAAGACATGCCAAGCCCCACTGGTTTGGCGTTCAGATTTTGCAGCGGTACGGCAACGACACGATTAAAATGCGATTCAGCTTTGCCTTTTCTGCAATATAATGGTCGGCAGGACCAGCAAGCTGGTGTGTTGGAGCTATGGAGGTTAGTTGCTACAGCTAGAGGGGTGTGGGTAGTCGTGAATTGGGTGACCGCTAACATTAATACAGCACTCGATCATGATCTATGCCTTGGATGAAGTTGGAGCATGTGGGGACTGAAGCAAGACGTTCGCACTACTGCGTTGTTCTTATTCTATTTTCATTGATATGACTATGGCTATCTGTCTGACTCGTTTCCAGTCTCTAGGTCCGAAGTTGGAAGGCTAATACATTGCCTGTTTGTTGTGGTTGTTGAAGCAGGGCCCAAAGTACCTCCAAGAGAACCAATCCTAGGGACCATACGTCCAATTTTCCGGTCCATGGCTCGGATGAGACATTGTACAGGAACTTCTCCGGCGCTGCATGAATGGCTTAACGTCCAAAACTCTAACTCTGGCCTCCCTCATACTTCTCCACATGCTTGTGACTCGGCGTTTCGTACTCAGCGGTAAGAAACCGGTACGAATTCTTGCCATCATCCCACGCCCCTCCCTTTGATGACTATGGCTATCTGTCTGACTTCTCGAATCTCACCATGCCAGCCGTAGGCGTACGGACTCTCGATTTGGAAGAAAAGCTCATTTTCTTCAGGCTGCGATCGCTGAGGTAGGCCCCATAGAGGCCAGCCAACCCAAAAGCCCATACGTCTTAAAGTTTTCTCTTGCTTACGGAGCTCCTGCTTTCGTTGTCGAATCTTATTATTGAGATCCATCTCTTTCCAGTCCACGGGTCGGGGGAGACACCACGATGATGGGTTCGTCATCCCAGAGGGTCCGAAACCTGGGTCCATGGGTGCATCTCACCCGGGCCCTGTTGGGAATGTCGCCGTCAAATATCCCAGTAACGTACAAGTTACCGGTCGAACCCATCGCATCCAGCCGCAGATCATAGCCGATATCGTTGTCTTGTCGGCTGATAACAGTGCCCACCCCAAACCGAACAACCATGTCAGAGATGCTCTTCCCCAACCAAGAAACCTTACCAAAGAATCCCTGCTTACGCGATGGATCCACCCTCCATTCCACGTTAATGGGGTAGTCAACGGAAAGCGTCCCCATCATGAGTCCAGCTGTATATTCCACGCAGACCCCCGTGGCAAACGATATGTCCTCGAGCTCTTGCGTGAGCTGTGCGATGACGCCGTCTTCGTAAAACCCAACAGCGTACACATACTCGGTTAAGCTAGTCCCCACATCTGCTTGGACCACACAGAAGACGATGTACTCTTGGCAGGAGCGGTCGAGAATAGTGCTCATGAAGTTATCCGTACTCGGTGCTGACATTGTATAGAATCCCACCATCCCCGGTCGACCTTGGGGTATTGCAGCTTCGGGCTTCAAAGTGGACTTTGAAGCGATGGAGGTAGCGGTGGCTGGTGTTGGCAGTCTGGCCCACGGGTCGTGTGCCACAGTACGTAGCGTACTGAATGCTTGGCAGGGATTCGTATTTGGCTTTGCGTCCTTCGGGCTCCGTATAGGCCCCGAACCAAGAAGAGGTGGTTGGAAGTCGAATACGGGGCGCTGATATAAAGCTTGAAGTTGGGCAGGTCCATATGTGTATTTCACGCATGCTCCCTTCGGCATGGCGCCGTCTTCTCCATACCCAGGTTTTGGGGAGACTGGGAACACGTCTCCACTCATCAACTGGTTGTCTGATTTTAGGAAGAACAGACATCTAGTACTGAAGGAATCACAGCCACACAAGCCTGTCGCCAAAGGCAAACTTCCAGAACTAGGCTGGAGTGCAGTTCGGGGCTGGGCATTTTGACTTGCGGAGGCGAGTATCAGGGGTCTGATGCGAGCCTGGATCCTACCTGAAGCTCAAGATGGCCTGTTTCTGGTTCTTCTACCTCTGCACTGCTTGATGTTCGTCGTGAAGCACAGTCAGACGGGTGTGGAATCCAGAGTAAGCTGTGGTAGGTCCTGCCATGGTAGCCCCATCAACCGAAGCGACTTGTAACAGACTTCCAGGTTGAGGTTGGAAGTTGAATACAAGGTCGGGGAGGACGAAGTACCCCTGGCACCCCTGGTGCCCCCCGCGGACATCCATGATGGTCCCTAAGTACACGATCATGTCATTAGGGATCGTTGTCGAAGCTGAAGATGCTCCGAAAAGATATTTATAAATGTATATATATATATATCGATATGGGCGGGGGTGTGTTGCTCACATCGCCCTTGACTTGGACGCAGTCATCTCTTGAGGGACTGGGTGAAGAAGAAAAGAAAGAAGAGAGTGAGGAGGGTCACCGAGCGGGATATATAGCTGAGGAGAGTGTTACTGCAGGTGAGTCACGCTACAGGAATAGGTGGGGCTTACCTTGGGGTAACACGTTGCATGGACACACGAGCCGTGACACTAATTCCTGGGGGAGTGATCGTCTTCCACGCACGAGACCATTACGCACGAGGCCATCAACGCACAAATTGATTTACGCACGAGATAGGTGATGACCACCGGGGAACATCACAGCCTACCGCTTCTACTGCCACGTAATAAGGAAAGCAGATGAGCAGGGGCCTTCCGTCATACGATGTCACGGTATCCCTAAAGAAGTACAGTGTATCACTCGACCATTTCAATCCCGCCGGAAAGCTCTGTCCTCGCCCTTCATCTTCCACTGCTGCTGGCAGCCTGGATCGACCTTCTTGGGCCCCGTGTTACTGCAGAGAAAAGGGTAGCGTCGGGGAGTCATGGTGGCAGGAGCATGGATGCCTATGCAACCCTCTGCCAAAAGGAATGAATAACATTGGCGGAGCAAGCGATGGGTCTTGTGTTAGGCATTTCATTCAACAAGGAGCTGCTTCATCTTGCAAAGCCGGCCAATCATGCCTGTCACGTCTCAAGCGGATTCCATTCACCGCTCGAATCTCACGTTACAGAAGATAACAGCCTAACACTTCGCCACAAGTCGAGCCATCAGCTGCCCAACCTGGATGGAAAAAGTCTTCATTCAGGGGCTTCCATAATCTTCAATCACCGTCACCAGGTCTAGGCCAGGCCCACGGTGTCAGGACGCTCGCATACTCTTGCGTTTGGATGCCTGAGCAACGCGTCACTGGTCCATGACAATGAGAATTTAGCAGTGATTGCAGGCAAAAGCAAAAGAATGGTGGTAGTGGGAAATATTCAGAGAGCTCCCACTGATTGTAGTGCACTGGAAAATAAGCGGGTTTCAAGTCACGTTTGGCTATGAACTAATGAAACATTGAACTTGAAGGCTGGCATTGTTTGAGGCAACAAGTCGAAGGACTGTTCTCGTAGAACTTGTGGCCTAAGGCAGACTACGATAACGTGTGGCCATTTACACATTGTCTTGCCCATCTGTAGGCGAGCAGCAAGATATTACTATACATGAATCCGCTAGCTATCAAGATAGTTTGGTCCGATTTGTGCCAGCGGTGGACCCTGTAAAGTGAACCGCTGATTTTCATGCCAGGAATTAGACGTCCAGCTCCCTCACTCCCCTGCGTTCGGCATTTGCGATATCCTTGCAGTAAGAGATGATGTGTTTCCTCCCTCATAGCACCAAATATGCCTCCTTGAGATGAGCGAAGTGGTATGCTCTGGAAATAATAGAAGTGGACTTGGTAGTAAACTTCACGGTGAAGAAGATCTTGGTAGTTGAGCCGAGCGATCCCAGCACCAAAAATAGCGCGTCAGGAGCATGCATTACGACGGGACTCTCTAAGAGAATCTGATCTCGGGTCAGCATCCGGTGGCAAGCTATCAAACCTGGATAATGCCCCTTAGAGGCCTCAATCGCCGGAAAGTAGCTCAAGACCCCGGCAGGAAGAGTCGTGTGCTGCTATAGGTCGACCTGATGACCGTCTTCGTGGTATTAGTCCTGTAAAAATCAGCTTTGAGCTCGTTGATTGCAAGGGTTTCATGGCTAGGTGCACGAATCAACCAGTATCTTAGGAGACATTCGGTGCGTGCTCCGTTGGACAACAATTTCCGCTGAAATCCTCGATGTATGCCGTCTGCAACAGTCTGTATCCCTGTGAAAGCGTATATAGCAGTCGAAAATTGTCTCAAAGTCAACGATGTGGCTTCCACAAGTTTGTAGCCGAGACTAGATCCAGACACCCAACCATTTCTTCGTCGAGAGCATACCCGCCACCACGCATTCTCGCAGCCTGAATGTGCGTTTTTGTCTTCCTTGCAAGTTCCTTCAGGCTGCTATGCAGATCCCAGCGTAAGTTTTTGGACCGGCCCATGACCTCTTGTGCATCCATGAAGAGAATAACATTCACAGGGGATTCTACGTAATCTGCTTTGCGCCAAAAGCACTCAGCCTTTCGAAGACCTGGACTGGATTGGACGTATCCTGGCGGAGCTGCTCCTTCAAAGGTCAATACCGTGGTCATCGATGCGTTGTTGTTGGAAGAGAAGGAATATTGGGAATATTGGGGTAAAAGTAAGAGCCGGTCGAGGGGCGTTGCACAACGCTTCGCTAGCTATCATAGGCTGCTGGAAGTCGTGGAAGTTTGGCCATTATGGGAGACTGGAGAGCGGCGCTGTCAAAGAATGCCAGTAACAATGGTGTACAAATCATGAGGATCTTGGTATCCATAAAGTTCTTGGTGGGAGCGATGGGAGTGCCTTCAGATCATTCCTCCTACGAGTGCCAAGTTCGCATGATAGACTTGCATTCGTTCCTTCCCGTCCGGAAATAAGGAGATAAGGAGCACGACTTTCAATGCATAAATATTTCAGAACCTCAAACAGGCTATCTTCACGTGAACTTGCCGTCAGGGGACCGTGTTTGAGCTGCCACAGGTATGTTACTCTCCGCGGGTGGTTTTTGGCATCCATGCAGGTAGGCAAATCAACGGACAGCATGGAATATTATGGGTACTTCCATATGACTTATTGCAATTTCCAAATCGATAGTAGCGATGCACCATAGATAGCAGTAATGCCTATAAATTAAAAGGGCAAATGTAAATGCACTTGATAGACCATGTGTTTGGTATTGCTACAAATATCTTAGCTCTACTAAGGTCTTCACCGCCTCCCTGTGCTGTCCTGGAAAATATGGCCCACAGACATCTGGGAAAGTAAAATGTGTCAAAGCGAAGCCTAATCGGCCAATTACCAGATGCATCGTATGTGAATAGCACGCCTTGGTAACCACTTCCTAGTCTGAGTACGTGACGAGCCTTATGGGTCTCCTGGCCTGCAAGAGATGCTGATCCGATATCGCATACATCCAAACAGTCTCAAAGGAAAGGACGAGGTCCTGGGGTACGCTCAGGAGCGTAGCACTGTCTTGACATTCCCAAGTAGCGACTGACCAAGTACCCTTACCCTCCGCAACACTGCATGCTTTGACACCATTGAAGTCGACGTGATTGAGCCCAGTCCCAACGAAACGCACCTAAAGAATAGACAACGAAGTATTGCCGAATCTCTGATTCCAGACACGGGCAGTTATTCAATTGGCAATGGTTCCTGACTCATCATAATTTGATAGAAGAGATATGTGATCAGGGATAGCCTGGCTTTCCTGGTATGAAAGTCTTGCGTTGAGAACTTTCGACCGACATGCGACCGTATAGAAGGGTAATCACAGTGTGTAGATCCATTTCATCAATCCCACCGCCGGAAGCTATTCGACAGTCTCCCCTAACTAGTATGTGTTGGTCAGGTCTAGCGGCAATTTCCCCTTGCGTCCAGTAAAGTGCTTTGGCTCTGAATGCTCCGATCCCATTGGCAGTTAGTGGTCGATGGCGCCGTCGCCAGCGGCATCTATCGACCCGGCTGGCGATCCTAGCAAACAAAGATCAGCGTAGCGACGTTATTAGGGGGCACTGCATACCTTTACCCCTCATCCCTTTTCATCTCCGCCCCTTTCTCCCACCGTAACTCCTCAGCTTCTCAACAGCCTTGCGGGTTATAAGCGTTCCCTACCCGCCAACGCCTGTAAATATGCATAGTTACATGGCTAGCCATCATGCTCTAAGTATTTCTTTCGCTTCTCGACAATGAGCCTTCGCCCCCTATCGCGGCGAATGGCAGCGTGTGGTGGGGATCTTGGACCCGAATTCTTTGGCCAAGCAATGAATTGCTCCAGTTTAGTTCGGGAATAACGCTCGATGGTGTCGTCGCCAGTGGTCACTAGCAGTACCGCTGGCGAATAAGGAGCATCACACACTTCTGCTCCTCATCCTTCTTCGTCTCCATCGCTCTCTCAGGCCGCATCTGTTCAGCAGCTCCACAGCCTTTTGAGCTCTCAACTTGCCAGACCCACCAGCTAGCCATCACGCTTTAGGTATCCTGTCGCTTGAACGGAGGGAATCTCGGCGATAAGTCTTGGCTCCCTGTAGCAGCCAACGGTAGCAGCGCCGAAATGGGCCAATGGCAGCGAGAAGTGGGGCCCCTGGAGCTTAATATCTTCGGCCAACCAATAAGGACTCTAAGTATCTTCATATTTCAGCCTCATTCTGCAGCTTTTCAGCTTTCCCCCTGACCAAAGAAACACTAACGACTATTTCCCTTGACTCGTGTATGCTGGTCTGGTGTAAAGGCAGTTTCTTTTTCTGTCCGGTCCACTGCTTTGGCTCTGATCACCGCTGTTGGGATGACCGGCATTGCCTCGCTTGTAGTATCGTCTTGTCCTCTCGATTGTTGTTACAGAGGCTCATCGGACTGTTGTCATTTGACTCCGTGAATAGTGAGGCCGCCAGACGATCGGATAAGAGGGTATTCAGCCTCGGTCTTGTCAGAGAGGTCTGGAGGTCTGGGGAAACCCGAATTCTACTCAATCGCTTTAGCCTCAAGTAATATTAGGATGTCATTCTTCGCGTACCGCTGTCATCGACATTCCAGCGCTTGTGAAAATGATAAGCTAGTGTGCCTTGAGTGAGCAGACGCTGTCACGGTATCCACATCGTCCCGCTGTATCATGGGGTCATCTGGGAATCCTTGGTGCCAGACGTAGGGGTCCTTTGGGTAGCCTGTCTGAAATTGGAGGAGATAGCATGATAAGGACTGAGTGTAGATCCAGTTTCAACATCCTGAAGATCATTATCACGAGCGATATTCTGATTTCGAGGCATAATGATCACTTCAATCGACTGCGCACTCTAAGAGCGAGCGTATAGTATTACGTGGAGAGTAGTAAATTGAGTGAGAATTGGCTACAAAAACCTCGCTTGACACCCATCGCGGCTGAAAGCCAAGTATCCTCATGCCACCAACATGGGCTCTCGATACTTTGTGCCATACTGCTTCTACTTCGCCGTCCCACTCCTCGGGTTCTCGAAGCCGTGTTGCTCATTAAACGATCTAGTGGCAGGCTGAGATTACTCTACATCATTTGCTTACGCGGACAGAAATTCATAGTTTAAGTAATTATTGCATTATCTATGGGATGCTTTGCTGCATCGAAGCTCGAATTACTTAATGACGGATCAGAGGCTCGAGAGCTAATGCAGCCTCCACCCGTACTGGAAGCTCTGGGTCTGCCATTGACTCGAGGATGTTACGATATATAGTAACAAGGTTGCTAGTCTCTTTAAACTCTAGCTGCTCGAATTTACCCAAGGTATCACACGCTCGGGCTCGTAGAAAGCCATGTGGACTCCGAAATTCCGGGAAGACATGTCTTAGCACCTGGATGAATGTTACTATTTTCCGAGCACTCATGAATAGAAAACTGGTTTTACTAACCCTTCGGCCACTTTTATCGAGTAGTCCCAAGCCACCGCCGAGTCTAGCAGCCACAGCTCCCTCGCGGTTTTGTTTTCTCCGCGCAGCGGCCACGGATCGGCGCGAGGGAGGCTCACCACAGGTCCCGCCGGCCACCCACGCGAACTTGACATGGTCAGCTATTGGGCTTTTCTTGATTATCAAGGAGCGAGTTTGTACCTAGAGATGCCCACTCTGTATTTGAAGACTCCCCATTGTTGTCTGAGAAAGCGAAGAGATCCTGAGTTTCGATTGCAGTGATTCCAATGGATGTTGGTCTAATTGGCGCATATCAAGGTCCGGCGGCGGGAAAGGCTGCGCATAAAGGTGAGGAAATGCCATTCGATTACTGGTCGCGCCGTCCCGAGTCGGACTCCATGCCTGATCGAAAGTCCCTAAATCTGCCTGATTTGAAGCATTTGATGTTGTAGGTAGATTCTGCCGCTGTTGACGGCGGTTGAGGTACTGATCATTATCGCCGGCAAAGGTGTTAACACCCACACCACCAGGTATTTGCAGGGCTCCCAGAGGTTTCTGGATGGTGGTAGCCTCGGTTACATTTCCCGGGGCCCTCTATTTGCTGTTGAATCGAGCTGCCGACTTGGCAGCGCCTGCTGCATTTGGTTGCCAGCCTTCTGGCTCATTTGTGTTGTTGGTACCATCACCTCGTGAGCAGGCTCAGAATTAGAAGGTCGGGTGTTCGGCGGCCATTCAGGGAGACACAGGACTTTCACTTGCGGAATTGAAAGATTTTGCACAGCATGGTGAGACCGATGCCAGTCTAACAAACCATCGGAGCGACCAATCACAGCCTGTAACCCGAGCTGTCGCTCTATCTCTCTTCGAGTGCGTAGCCTCGTTTCATTGCACTGTATGTGATGATATTAGAATAATAGTACATCGGTCGTGAGCATTTTGGTGTAGACGTCCATATTTCCAACCAGGGGGTTTGGCTCCCTGGCA
Source organism: Cladonia metacorallifera KoLRI002260 (assembly GCA_000482085.2). Taxonomy (NCBI): domain Eukaryota; kingdom Fungi; phylum Ascomycota; class Lecanoromycetes; order Lecanorales; family Cladoniaceae; genus Cladonia; species Cladonia metacorallifera. Next base: position 368,353 of record KI911116.1, on the reverse strand, counting down.
ATCTTCGGTTGAGGGGAGAACAACAAGACTTCTCGCTTGTCCTGGCTATATGCCATAGCTCACGAGCTTTGGCATGTTGAGGTGGGCGAATAAAAGATCCATTTCGAACTCCCAAATGCTCGAGGTAATCGTACATTTTGCGGGTGTGTGGAAAGGCTTTATCGTAATCTTGCTTAAGCTTGAACGTGCCATTATGAGGCTGCTTCTTTCTATAGGCGACTCTGGCAGTGTTGTCCTCCTTGCCGGGACTAGGATGAGAACAAAGGGAAGCGATGAACTGCTGGTATACTCGGGGCCAGGGCGAGCACACAGGGAAGCCCTGAACTGCTGGTACACTTGGGGCCTTGTAGGTATCCTTGGTGGCTTTCTATACGTCACACGTTGAAACCCGTTTTCCAACACCCTAGTGGGCGCATTGCCGTTAGTTCTCACTCCCATCGAGGGCTTGTCGTGGCTAGGACCTTGATGGACTGGGTTTTGCTCAACGCTTGAGCAAAACCCAGTCTGGGTCACAGATCACAATCTGTCGCGCCCGAGTTAGGGTATGTCCTGTGCCCACGATGCCCACGGGGCCCTTGTCATCGTCGTCATAGGATTCATTGGAATCATCATCTGACTGATACTCAGGCTTGTTCTTGTCTGGGTCCCACTCCTTCGATTCTTGAGTTCGTAGGGAATCTTCCCTGCCTTGGGAGGGCCGTAACTGGGGGCTAGCATAGCATCTGCTTCGTCGATGACAAACCAACGGGTGTTCCATCGACCACTGTGCCTTGAGGGGGAGGCGCTGGTCTGAAATTGTGTGCAGACTGGTAGCAAATTGATAAAATTGAGGAATAAACCTGCCTAGTATCTTAGAGGAAAGTGAGGAATATTGGCGCGTCAGCGCTAAGATTAAGGGTGATCGCATATGATGGTGATCCTTTAGGAATGGGCGGGAAATTAGCCACCCACATTCCACTAAAATTTGACAGGGCGCTTGCTTCCGTCACCCCACTCTCACCCGTCATAGGTCGTTAAATCTTGGGTATCTGTCGTCACCAAGAAGAAGTGTTGGCAGGTGGGCGACTCGGGGAGCACGAACGAAGAAAGGGGTTGTGGAACAGTGCTGTGCACTTCTTGCCTTTGGGGAATCATCATGCCACAATTAGATTTCTCTGGGAAGGTGCCCTCCAAGGCAGGGGAGATCCCCTATGAACTCAAGAATCCAAAGGGGTGGGACCCGGACAAGAACAAACCGGGATTATTAAGATATACCCAGAGGACTGCCAGGATAAGACCAGGATAAACCCTGCTGTGAAGCGTGTCGCTCGTGCTTTTACTCTCATTCTCTGACTTCGGTAAATAAGGTATCAAACATCCAGCAGCGATATCTCAGGTCTAACATGTCCTAGAAAAGCATCAAAGAGCGAAACATTATAGCCAATCGACCCTATATCGTCCTACCCCGCCGTCAACGTCGCTTTATCTGCAATCAGTGGAGCTCGGATTTCCCCCACCTTGCTAAATGATCCTTTCTCTACTCCTCCACCTTCTATCGATACAGACCGCGCTTCTTGTATCAGTCTGTATCCCTGTCTGTCCAACTTAGAAGACCGTGCCCTTGTAGGCACTATAATCGAAGTCCACCACTATGCATTTGTACCGCAATTCTGGTTGTCGTATAGTATCTCGCCACCTAATCCACCAAAGCTACCCTTCTACTTCAGGACGTCATATGAGTTTATTCGATGCTTCACCTCTGAGGAAGAAACTGTACAGAGCGAGGTTCCGGGCATCTTAGCGGTCTTACTGTGATCAAAGTCTTTCACTCGAAGGGCAGGAAGACGATCAAACCTGAAATTCAAGACTATCAAAGCTCGCTAGGCGTGCAGCATAGGGACAAAAAGGGCATCACAACCGATCTACAGTACAGCTTTCGGGCTGATGTATGGCCATGCATGCGAAGAATTCATGGGTACACACGCCGAGGAGCGGGTCAAGCAGATTGTATGAGCAACGAACTCCAGCAGGACAGCGACAATCAAGACTGCAGTCTACGTAGACCAACTGATAGAGAATATGAGCGACCAGGTAGATGTTGTCGAGATTCTCTCTCACGTGATCCGGAGAAGGGACTCGTCGCATGATGAGTCCAAAGAACCCTACGACGACGAGGACGACGAGGAAGTCATCAGCATTTCCGAATAAGCCTGAGTATCAGTCGGATGACGAGTCCAATGAATCCTACAATTAGCACGACTAGTGAGAAAGCCAAGGCCTCTCTTCCCACCTCCTGAAAGCCTCTCCCAGCTAAGCCAGCTAATACCGTCGCCGACTACACCAGATATGATGGGAAGAACTTTGAAAGTTCCACACACTCTGATATTGGTCTACTTTCTCAATCGTGGAGGAGAACATACAATACCCCCTAAAATCTGCAGCTCTGGACCAGCATTTGAAGATACCTAGCGTCAAATCGCAGCCAATCTCGAACATACCTACAAGTTCTATGATTCATTCCACGATGCCAGGTGTTAGAGCGGTTGGGTAGGTCGGCCATACCACAAGCCATAGGTGTGCAGATGTTGATTCAACAATCAAACTCCGAGCCTTTCAAACGTTGTTGGAGCTGGCACTAGTACGCAACGTCGAATGCACAGCAGTAGGATCACTGGGAGATTTGCAGGTCCGGGGATGCATTATCACCGTCGGGCTGAAAGCGCTCCAGAATTGGATACTATTGACCGTCCAACGGCCTAGTCTAAGCTCGACCTAGATCCTGCGTCGACCATAGAGCGCTTTTTGATGTCTCTGCTTCCTGGCTCTCGATGACTCCTCGGATGACGACTACTACGAGCCCATCCTACCATCAGCACGACCAGCGAGGAAGCCAAGGCTTCTCTCCCATCTCCGAAAAGCCTCTCCCGGCTAATCCAGCCAATACCGTCGCCGACTACACCACGCCCACGCCAGCGTCATCATGATTACAAAACACTATAAAAATGGGGATCTTATCGCAGAGCGGAAGGAACTCTACACCAAAGGTCTGGAGAACCAGATAGTGGAACTTAAAATCAGCCTTAAAACGGTCGAAGCAGAAAGCAACAGTCACGGTCCTTGGGAGTCTATCTTGGACAGCAAACAATGTCGCGATGGAATCCCTTCTCTCAAAAGCAACTAGGAGTTCGCTCGATGCTCCGAATGAATCGCCCAGTCAACAATGAGATCCCATGCGAGGTATGGCATCAGATTCTCGAATTCTGTCCACCAGATTTTTTATTGAAAGCTGTAACGATTGGTTACTTCGACGAGATATTACAAGATAATGAAAATTCGTGGAAAGTCGCACGCCTTCGAGAATTCGGCCATGACATGCCAGACACCCCGCCAGGTACCTCAGAAGACGAGTGTGACGAGTTATTGACTGTATCATACCTGTTGGGCCTATTGGTATGAAAGGGCCACTATAATATCTTTGGGATGACTGGAGATAGATTCTTGTGACATTAGGGGTCATCTCACCATCACCCAACACTGTGACTTCGTCCATCCGCTCGCTTACACCCCAGCAAAGGCCGGATTCCCCAGAGAGTAGTGAATTGGAACTTGCATCCTTGGCATCGCTTTCACATTCGTTAGGAAACACCATTGGCGAACCTCCAAGGAGCGCTGGCACACGCCCAGTCATGATCGACAGAAATGAGAGCAATGACAGCACCAACTAGCCTTGAATTCCGTCGAAGGTTAGGCCGCGGTCCTCGAAGACTCCTCAGATGACGACTATTACGAGCCCCAAGACTACAACGACGATGGTGGTGAGGATCTCATCCATATACCAGAACAAGCCCGAGTATCAATCGGATGATAGTCAAAAGAGTTCTACGACGACAAAGTGGCCCGATATCATGGCCCATCTACCCAATCTGCAATTCATCGAAATACATGACCCCGCCGACTGCACTCAGGGTTCTAATGACCGACCATACGCCTATGTGGCAGACCGTGTCAGATAGGCGCCCTGGACGCCGACCTGCATAAGATCATAAACGAGGGCCACGGCCGACTGCATCTATGAGCCAGATCCTTGACCGGTATGGTAAGACCTCAGCATTTTCACACGTCGTTAGAAGGAGATTCTTGACAACGGTTTCCGATACCTTGACAAAGCCGAAGCTCGAATTTACCTGAGAAAATGACGATGAGAAGGGAGGTAGGAGGGAAAAGGAGGAAATGTGGTTTATGTTGAGGGCGAGGAAGGGAGGAAGGTTTATGAGAAAGATGGGGAGAAGGTTTCCCGGGGTTCATAGGGGTGATATGAATGGTAGTTGATGCTCTCCAAGTTCAAGTGCAGCAAAGATACCCAACGCCAAATGGCAAGCTCTGGGAACCGAGGGATGCTATCTCCCTGGAGGCACGAATTGGATGCCGAAGACGAGACTTCAGCCCATAAGGAAGCGGCACTGCTGGAACGGAGATGTCGAAAGGACAGGAGCCGAGTCATACCGTCCTGACGACTTGGAGAGGACCAGTAAGGTTCGTGACATCGTTCAGATACTTGGTGTACTACTGTGACTGACGGTTAAGTAGGATAGTGAGCGTAGGAAAGGTATGAGCGTATTAAGAGTTGGTTGAGCAAAGGACAGAGAGGACTAGTAAGGTGCGTGACATCGCTCAGATACAAGGTGTGCTTCTATGACTAACGTATGGGTAGGATGGTGAGCGGAGGATAGATTCTGAGCGCTACTCGTCGGCGCTGACGAGGAGTCTATCCATATTCCCTATTTCTCGGTGTCGGCTCCCAAACCCAAAGAACGCAAAGAAAAGCACACATCCGCAGCTCCTCAACCTAAACAGACCTAAAGGGCCCCAACATCTCGATCCTTCCTCACACAAAACGTCATGGATATTGATGAGAGATCGCTTGCTCAAGGATACAACATCCGCACCACGGATTCGGCTCAGAACAACACCTACCTTGAAAGTAGGACTCACGGTCATCCTCCTCTGCCCTCGCTGACCAATCCTTTGTCTTACGCTCCTTTGGGAGATTTCTACCGGTCACCTTTCATCGATGGAAGTAGCCCACTCCAGAGTCATATAGCAAAAAAACTGGGAAATCATAAGAAGGGACTTAACGCAGCCAGCCAGATGGATTATTCAGTCGGATAAGAAGCTCCTAGACAACCTGGACATAGAGTTGAGGGAGCCTGTTATCTCTCACTGGATTGAGGGCACGGATGAATTTCACCAATTTCGAGAGCAGTGCAAGACGGCCAATACGGGTCCCAAGTTACGGCTCATGATCGTCAAATCCCACAATGGATCTCTGTTAAGGGCTACTGGTCGTAAGAGTGACACGGAAGCGCAAGGAACAAAGTCTTATACACCTACGACCAAAAGTGGCTGCGCAGTATGACCTATTCCTGCAAGCCTTCCGGCATGAATGAGAGTCATACAGCAGCCAGCCAAATGGATAATCCGGCCGTGCTTCATCAACCGGTTGACCAATGGCAGCATTTAGACCAAGACGGGTTCCAAGTTGCGGCTCATGATCGTCAAATCCCACAAGGGATCTCTGGTAGGGGCCACTAGTCATAAGAGTGAAACGGTGGTGCAGAAGTAGATAGAGCATCTCATATCGTTAATGCATGTATTCAAAGCTATGGACGCAGATATCACTTCAGTGCTTGTTTCCCTTGCCCTTAAATTACTGGAGAGCTCTTCAAGAATGATATTGTGTGCCATCGTAAGCTTTCCAGGCTCATGTAATGCTTAAATTTCGCCATAATGTCTGTGAAAATTTGATAAACATGCAACAAGTGACCTCGTAGATTTATTGCCTTCACTTTTCATCCATCAGACGTTATTTCCAAACTCCAAGGTGCCTTTCGACCCCATTAGACCTGCATGTCCACCCACAAGCGTTGTTTCCCAGGCGGTGTAGTTCTCATACATAGCATTGCTGGCAGAAGATGCCGGCTACCCTCTTCACGGCAAGTTGGAACCACGAGAGGGGACGTTACACGAGCTCCTTCCTTCGAAGGGCCAAAGGCTTTTTCGTAGGGCCAAAGACCTTAAGATGTCCAAAGCCAAGGGCAGCTGTTCCGCAATGATATCCTTTAGAGGTTGATGACTGATTCTCTCCAAAGAGCCATTTCGGAACAGGAAACATTGGTCTCCGGCATCACGAGGAGGCACCAGTCCATTTCTGACAGGCCATGAGGGTTTCAAACGTATTATTGAGGGCATAGGGGTCAGGGTCCGTACGCGCCCTAGCTAGACGATCTCCATGGGACCAGAGTCAGAATATGACGCATCCGTTAACTAGATAAATGGCTGGAGATCAGGCGGTCGGAGTCTGCTGATTCGAAATGAGGCTGATCACAAGGCTGTAGACTTTGAGGGTAGCTTTGCCAATACTGCCACTCTGACCTAGCTGTGGGATTAGTGTTTGATTATTGCTGGTGGCTACTAGCATTGCCGCCGGCGTATGCTAGGGCAAGGGGGATCGACGCAGCGGTACAGAGAATAGGTAACAAGATAAGTCCCGATTTGCGCTAACTATTTTCGTCGAAGCCCTAACCCTAATTCTAGATGATGACACCCGGAGCAAGCCTGTGTCTTCGGGCTGCTGTAGGGCCTAGCCTGTCGTTTCTTAGTAGGTACTTTAGGCGAAGGAACCCCGAATCGTAGGTATCTAGCCCCCTGGTGTGGCCCCCAAAGCGGGTGCTGTTTAGGCGACTCCTTTAGGGGTGAAGTGGATAGGGCGAATGTCTTGGCACGCCAAGACGGTTAGCACAAATCAAGACTTAAAGTATATTGTCATTCTCCGTATTAGTAAGGGGGCATCACCACCGCTTTCTCCTGCCACATCTGCTCGGCATCTTAGCAATTCTTTTACACGTGTATATATCTGTTACATAGCTAGCCATCACGCCCTAGGTATCCTGTCGCGTAAATGGAGGGGTTCTCGGCGAGGGGCCTCCGCCCCCTGTCGCGGCCAGCGCTACCTTGGCCGTCCGCGGCAGGGAGGTGGGACCGCTAGAGCTGAGTCTTTCGGCCAATCATTGAAAACCCTGGAATCTTCATTTGGCAGCTTCCTTTGCAGCTTCTGCAGCTCTTGCCCTGAACAGAGGAGCACTAATGCAGAAGCTTGAAGAGTAGTTGGACGAGACGAAAACCTCCCACGATCGAATTGACTACCAGTAAGAGGAGAATCCCGATCGAGAGCGTACACAGAGACCCACTTGGACTTGTTGATTCTTCTCAGACAATCTGCTCAATGGTACCACTCCATCTTCTCACCCCACAGCGCCATCTGGTCCAGTCTGCGAATACAAAGTCGTATCGATGCGAAATGGCTGTTCGGTAGGAATGCGGTGCGAGGAAGCTCATTAGGACTGCACTATCTCTGGTGACACCTTCGGTTGGGTTAATGCTTCCTAGAATGTACATGGAGAAGTGACTAGCCATCAGTAAAGATTGTCGTTTGGTAATGGATCTTACGAGCTCACCTTCCCAGCGACGTTAGCCCATACAAAGCTTTCTTCAGACGGCAGACCTTGTCTTCATTGCCCTTGTTGTAGCCCTTGAGCTGTTCAATACCAATATCTTGCTCAACTTGTGCGTAAAGAAGGCGGTTTTGACGTCTATCTGCTCGAGTTTCCACTCCATGGCAGGTGAAAGAGCGAGAATAGCCTTGTAGCTCATAGGTTTAAATACCGAAACGGAAGTTTCGTTGTTATCAAGGCCTTCGAGCTGTTTGAATCCCTGGACCATTCAGTGCTTTATAGCGGACGACTTTTCCATTCGGGCTTCGCTGCAATACATGAAACCATTTTCCTCTGAGGGCCGATTTTTCCTGGGGCAATATTTGTAAGGTCCAGTTGTTGTTGTCCATCAACGACTGTCATCCGAACGAGTGGAATCTGTTCGTTGTCGGAGTAAGTAGTCTCCTTTGATCGTGATGACTTTGGCCAGGCTCCTATCATTGAGCAATAGCCTGATGGGATTGTAATGTTCTTATCAGCGTCTTGGGGTATCCCTAGGACGTTTGTTAGTGCACACAGAAAGGGTCTGGGCTGAATCTATACCACAACCACTGAGGTAGACCTGTTGGGCCTACTCAATGGCCGAGCACAACTATGGGCGAAGGAATCTCAAGCATCGGAGTCGTCACAGGGGTTCAACTTGGCTTCTCAGCAATGATCCAGATTGTTGCGCAAGCAACCAGGAAATCAAATGCCGAGGCTGATGTGCAATTACCGCTGCAGGAGTGGAAGTAAAGGTCCTCCAAACCGAATCTCTTGCGGCCTTGCGGCCGAGGTGCTGGTACGAAGGCTGTACCAGAAGAGTCATGCATACCACCCATGTGCCTGATATGGAAGACGTCCTAGCCGTGGTTGAGACTCATGTCCTTTTACATTTCTTTTCCAAGTTCAGGGGTACAGTGTTCGAGAGACCGTATCCTCGAAAACGCACAAGAGGCTCGGTTTGCTAGAATAGTGCTATATCTCACACACTTCGTACTCCAGGGCAGGAAGCATCTCTTGTCCTCGACAGCCGCTGCTTCTCATTGCATAGTATTCCGCAAAAGATTTAATAGGTATGACTGTCAAAACCTCGAAGAAGCTCTCTTTAGACCACATACAAACGCAGGAGGATGAACATAGCAAACCGCCACCCTGTCGACCTTGCCACTAGTCATGCACGTTGCTGCTTAGCGTACCAAACTTTGGCACTCCGAAGTTCAAGGCATAAACACTGAACAACCTCAAGTAGGTTAGCCTGTCTCGTCTACAGCAACCTTGTCCTACTCGTCCTACTAGCTTACCAAACTCCCGGGCCCCGAGATTCAAGGTGTAAACATTGAAGAACCTCAAGAAGGTTAGCGTTTCCCCAGTTGATGTTGAAGCCAGTTGCCAGGGTAGCTTCCTGCACAAGGCTGCCATCGGGGACTTCATGGAGAGTGGTACACAAGCCTTTAGGTCCTCTCAACCGAATATCCGGTTACTCAGCCTTCCAGAGACCCGTATCTCCAAGAGTGAGAGGTATCTGATCAGAAGCTTGGGAAGTATACATCGGTAATGACGGGAAGTTGCAAACTGGCGGCAGGCTATAAAGGGATCAGATTTCTCTCTCCTTTGCGGAGCTTATCTCGCGATATCTAAGATGTGAAGCTGCCAATACCTCAAGTTGCCTTAGCTGATGGACACTCTCTATTTTACCCTAGATCCTGTCAATGGGAGAAGGAATCAGCGACGTCTATATTCCGATGCTCATAGTTCATGGGACTACGTGTAAGCAGCAACAGTTCAAGCAGAACTTTAAACCTCACCTTGATGCCTTTACTTCAATCGTATACATCATCGTTCCTTATTCTCCTTTTACAGGGCTGGAAAGGCTACAATATCCCTAAACTCTATAAAGATACCGCGAATCATTGGGATAAACCGACCGAGCTGAAGCTTCTTCTAGAACATCAAGACTGGTACACATCAGCCTCAAAGCAGCACCAGTATCAGATATGGGGATATGGTGTGGTGCGAATTGTATTGTATTGCAGCCTATGGATGAAGAATCTATTGAGCCACCTCTTCCACTTCCTCCTTCTTCCCCTTCGCCTCAGTCTTGAGAGCCATCTTTCCCTTAGCCCCAACAGCAGTAGCAGTCCTCTTCTTGACTCCAGCATTAGTCTTAGCTTTGATAGGAGTTTTCTTCATTACTTTGTTCTTGGTAGCGGAGGTCTTGGTGGTAGCTTTCTCGTTGTTGGTCTTAGTAGGAGTGGTAGGGGTGGATTTGGCTTTAGCATTCGAAGCTGCAGAGCTGGAGCCACGCTTGTTCTCCTTAGCTGGAACGGTGGGACTGGCTTGGGTGGTGCCTGCTTCGGCATTGGCCTAGAGGGTCATAGTGGATAGGTATTTATCGGCCATGTTGCGGAGGGTGTCCATGCGGTGGCCGAGGCTCTGCGACTCTTCGAATGCCATGCTTTAGACACTGGTGTGCACTGGAAGATGCTGAAGAAGAAAGCTGCTACATATTTGGTGAAGTCTGGAAAGGAGAGCGTAAGTTTGATTGAAGGAGATAGGAGGACTAGGGTAACTTACTCTCTCCCATGTCGGCTGCGATGGTGTGATAGTTTGGCTTTACGCTGTGCACCTTAATCATGGTGACCATGAACTGTCACCCAGTTCCTCCGGATCCATTCCCTGGAGGAGGAATAACCCCAGCTCACTATGTTCACGCAGCTACATCAGCGCTCTGCGCGCCGAAACGCGCGTCTCTAGATGGAACTCGAATCCGCCCTGGGATCAAGAAAGTGTCCAGAGATGATCGAGCTCTTGGTCTTGTGCCTGGATCTTCTTCAGTCGGAGGCCTGGATGACGGTGGGATTTTCGACGGTTGCATAGCGATGTTCGTATGAACGTTGCATGTTGAGAGCTAGAAGAGAGGTGTTGAAGTACCTCATCTTGTAAGCCGAAGTCGATCACTTTTATGAGCAACTTGGTTGGAGTTCTCACATGGGGGGAACGAGATATGTAGGAGAGATTGTGTCACCTCGTTGACGAAAGCCAGAGGTCTATATCAATTGATTGTACCCAAGTAAGGAGCAGGGTCCTGTATTTCTCGGAAATTAAAGGTGATCTTGAATTCCAGAGTGCATTAGCGTCCCGGAAGAGTTGCATATATCATATTATGATTTGTTGCAGATTTGCTTTGTCAGCTCAAGCATATGGGATTAAAGATTGGCTCTGCACATTATCATCTTGAACCGCCGAGTCTTGGACATTGCCATGTCAAAGACCCCAACCTTTTCTGTCATGGGATGCTACAGGTACCTGAACCAGAGAAGCGTTCCGATAGTTGTCTTCGTGTAGCTAATGTATACATGCCAAGCTCCATACGCTCCTAACAAGCCACCAGCGGGAGGATCGAATCTACCTGGCTTAAATGTCTCTAATGTTATCCACGTCGCTTAGCCTTGATGGTAGCGCCGTCAATTGCTACTTAAGGCGGTCTACGGAGGCTTGATGTTGGGTAATCTTAGAGTTAGTGGTCCCCTAGTCGAAATAAGAGCTGCAGCGCGACTAATGAGGCATAGGTTCCTTCAAGGTCTTCTTCTACTTCCACTTCTCGTCTCAGGAGGGACAATTCGCTCCTCCTCATAGCGATACAGTCTCTTACAGCGACCTTCTCCGCGGCGTCAAGCGGGCGAAAAAGACATTCAATTAGTTCTTCCGCTTGGAGTTGGGGTTCTGACTAAAGGAGCTATCGCGGGTCTTGAATGAGAATTGGAATTCGCGGTTGGAGACCTTGTGGCCGCGGAGCCAGTGGCAGGAGACCTGGTGGTTAGTGAGGACCTGGGGATCTGCTTCCAGATACGGCATGAGCGAGTGATTCTCGAAGGGTCAGACGACATGATGGTGAGGCAAGCTGAGAGCTCGAAAGGCTGTTGAGATTCTGAGCAGACGCGGCAGGGGGAAGGGTGAAGACGAAAAGAATAAGGAGGGGAACTGATGATACCGCTGCAACGATCCTCATTTCCCCAGTGTTCGTCGGTGGAGCTGCTACTGGCCACCGGCGACGATACCATCGGGCACTAACTTCAATTGAATTGGAGCCAGAATGGCAAGGCGTTGTTCCTACAGGACATGTTACTATAAGTTTTTTTAAGGTGCTGGTGGTGCTGGACCTGTCGCATATCTAGTGCAAGTAAGAGGATAGATTCAATTTTAAAAATCATTGACCCACAGGGTACAACAATTGCCAATAATTCTCAATCCTATCATACTCAAGGTTCTGCATTGAATCTAGATCTTATATACTGATGACTTGTAATTGACATTAACATACGTTATGTAGGCCCTTCCACTACCAATAAACATCTTCGCTAGTGCATTTCCAACGGTAGTGCCTTCCATTCGCTCCCTGATTCGTTACATGAGCAGAATATTCGACGCCATATACCCGGCAACCAGGATTGTCGGAAGAGCTTTTCTTGTCTTGCAACTCCTCGAACAAATCTTTCCTCCAGCAGCTTTAGTGCAATCCGATAGCGTCGTGCATACCCTACTGAATCGTTTTCGATCCCATATCGTACCGCAACAAGGACTATAACTCCGTGAACCGCGATCCCTCATGGTCGGTCTAGTGTAGATTGGGGTATTTGATAGGTCTGAATTGTTTGAGCTGGTGGATATAGATCTTTGACAGAGACGAGCTGACCGGAAACCGTAGAGATGCAAGCTCGAGCCAATCTTGTCGCTTACATATGCTGGGAGAGCGCCCCGGGTGGTGGATGATTGCTTGCCGTTGGTGGAAGACGTATTCGAAGCCCAATTATGCTTCCCAGGTAAAATCGTAGACAGCTCCTCGCTACTAAATATCAGATAATGCTCCATAGTAATACTGTCTGCGAAATTTGGGATATGTCAAAGGAGTTTTCATATACCTGACATGCCAAGAGTGGCGTTTTACATTGCGGTGAGTATTGATGACCGCTTGTCATCTTGCTGTCTCCGTGTCGTGATTTCATGGAACAGCTAGCGTCCAACTACTGGAAGGGGTGGAGCTGATAGGGTTCGAGTTGGCCAAGCTAGGCACGGTATAGACGAACCTGGATCGAGGGAAAAGACAAATCCGTCCAAGAAGACGCTTGTCCAAGAAGGCGCTCGTCCAGCAAGAAGCCCGTCCCAAAAAGGCTCGTCCAACAAGGAGACCCTCCCAAAAAGGCTCATTCAAGAGGAAGCTCATCCAAAAAGAGGCCCGTCCCAAAAAGGCTCGTTCAAAGAGACGCTCGTCCAAAAAGACGCTCATCCAAGAAGAAGCCCGTTCAGAAAGAAAAGCTCGTCCAATGAGGACCCTGCCCAAAAAAAAGTACGTTCAAAGAAAAGGCTCGTCCTAAAGAAGCCCATCCGAAAAGAACCCTGCGCAGAAAGAAGCCCGTCCAAAAAAGAGGCCTGTCCAATAAAGGCTCATCCAAAAGGAAACCCTTCCAAGAAGAGGCCTATCCAAAAAGGGGCTCGTCCAAAAAGGACCCTGCCCAATAAGAAGCCCGTCCCACGAAGAGGCTCGTCCAAAAGAAGTCCGTCCTAAAAAGAGGCTCGTCCAAGAAAAGGCTCGTCTAACAAGAAGCTCGTCCAAGAAGAGGCCTGTCCAAGAAGAGGCCCGTCCAAGAAGAGGCCCGTCCAAGAAGAGGGTCATCCAAGAAGAATCCCATCCAAGATGTTGCCCGCCCAAGAAGGAAGCCGTCCAAGAAGAGGCACATCAAAGAAGAGCCCCCTCCAAGAAGAGCCCCGTCCAAAAAAAGGCCCGTCCAAAGAAAAGGCTCGTCCAAAAAGAAGCCCGTCCAACAAGAGACAAGTCCAAGATGAGCTCAATCCAGAAAGGGTCTCACTCGAAAAGGATCTCGTCCAAAAAGAAGCCCGTCCAATAAGAGGGCCGTCTAAGAAGAAGCACGTCCAAAGATAAAAGGCTCGTCCAAATGAGCCAGTCCAAGAAGAGACCCATCCAAAAAAAGCCCCATCCAAGAAAAAGCCCTTCCGAGAGAAGCCCGTCCAAGAAGAGGCCCATCCAAGAAGAGGCTCATCCAGAACAAGGCTCGTCCAAAAGCCTTGTCCAAGAGGCCCGTCCAAAAAGAAGCCTGTCTAAGAAGAGACCCGTCCAAGAAGAGGCCAAACAAGACTTGTCGCGTCGAGGACAAAGTTCTGTCCTAGGAAAGAGCAATTTCATGGCATTGTACCTTCGAAGATTTCTGAAGGTGTTTCATGATTCAGTCCATTAGAAGACGAGAACTACCGCGAGTAGACCATGCCCAAGGCTCTATTACACCATATCAATACTTTTCTCGGAATACAGCGGCCATACTGACCTATCCAAGTTATAGACTCAGTACTAGACTCATCTGCCCCATAAAACTAGGCGAGATAGCGAGAAAGAGGGCTTCTGTGGTCGTAATGTGGGCGTTCGTGGAGCTGTAACGTTTGTAGCATTGCACACTTGGACTTTTTGGTTTCGATCTCTGTTGAAAGGCGCTTGCTAGCGATCAGAATTAGTCGCTATAGAGAAACAGAGTAATCAGATGGGCAATTTGAAGGCTTACCAGCTACTGCTGCTTCTTCTTCGGCATCCACCCTGCACCAAGGCAGTCTTAAGAGGGTCACATGGCCTGCGTCCGTTGCATACGCTCTCTTCAGTTCGGCTTTCAGATGTTCTAGTGCAATAGAATCGGTTAAAGATAGCCTTGAGTCACAACGTCGTTGTTTACCCCCTTGCTACGTTACATTCCGCTAACCCCTATTTCACATTCCACCGCGTTCCTGCACATTCTTCGGGTCTACAATTATTTGTCATGCTGCTGCACAAGATGTTGCACAATATTTGGATAAATACCTAAAACGCGCTATAATAATGCGGACGAGTCGAGCGACCTCTGTGGCAAAAGCGCCCGCTCGGACCGAACATTAGTGCACTATTTTTCACGATCACCTCTGTCTCATATATGAAATTCAAAATGATAAACGCTGCCATGGCAGAGGTACGATGAGAAGGCTTTCTTCCGTACAAAAGCCTCCAGAAGTCACTGACAAGGACAAGACAGTCTCTAAGATGGTTCAGAGTGCCGGCTGATTGTGTACGATACATGAACTTCATTTTGGTGAGGATCACCATGTGGATGATGCGGCCCCGGACTATATTATGCCATCAACGCCTCCAGGTTCTCGAGTATGCCGGGGGAGAGCTATTTGACTATCTTGTCAAACGTGGAAAGATGGCAGAGACTAAAGCCCTCCGGTTTTTCCACGGTTTCGTCTCTGCCATGTACGAGCTGACCAACGCCTCCTCGTCAACTGCCGACTCGGACTTTGCCAATTTCCAGAGGGAAAGCGACCCTCTCGCACCAGCAAATTGTGTGTGCCGTGGAATACTGTCATCGACACAAAATCGTGCACAGAGATCTCAAACCTGAGAATCTACTGCTTGACGGTGATCTCAACGTAAAGATTGCAGATTTTGGGCTAAGTAACATAATGACTTTTTAGACAAGCATGACCCATGCCGTCGAATCGAATCGTTGGCTGGCGTATATGAAGAACCAGACGCCCTCAGAGCGAAAGATAGCCCGAGATCATGACCCATCTACCCAACCTGCAATTTATCGAAATGCATGACCCCACCGTCCGCTGTCAGGGCTCACATTCAGGATCAAGGACAAGGAGTAATGCCAAGTCTAAGGATGGCAATCTCTTTTTCTTACACGCCTATATGGCGGGCCGTGTTCAAGCACGGAATTTCAGTGGCCTCAGGCATGATCGTACCGGCGCTGGCGCTGTTCTTCGGCAAGATCTTCGACTATTTCACAAGATTTGGGGCAGGACAAATCACCGGACATGATCTTAAGCAAGAGGTTTCCAGCTACGCTCGTTACCTCGTTGGGCTAGGTTGCGCAAGTGGTCTGCTCAACGCATGCTTCTATCTACTGTGGATGAAATTCGGGGAGCTACAGGCGATGGGCGCTCGGGACAAACTTTTCAATAGAATGATCGAGAAAGAGATGAAATCGTACGACAGGCTGACCGCTGGTATCAGTACTCATTCGTCGCGGTTGTAATCGTAAGTGGACTTATCTCCTCTGGCTTCTCTGCTGAAGAGTGTCCCAGGCTGGTTCGAGAGCTATGCCTTGGAGACACCAAACATCACAAACTCAGCATCACAACGCGATCGGGTGCGTAGCGCGTTGATTGAGGAGGAAGAGATCCTTGAGCAACCAGTCCACAAGTATGATTCCGATTCAACCACACCGTTTTCGAAGTCCACCACTACGCATGCGGACCATCTTTGTACGTGATAAGACCCGACGTTGGGCAAAACCAAACTGTTTACGCTCTTTGGACCGCACATCCAGCCATCGCAAGACCCACCTTCGGGGGTCGTGTGCTATATAGACAGGGGGACTCTCCACTTGGTCCAAAGGTGTCAAGATATGGGAATTACTCTGGGAGGTAGGCCCGGATTATCGGCCTCAAAGGAGGCAGTCTGTTGGAATCGGTACGTGTACTTACGCTTGGATCACGAGCAAAGTGTAAACGCAACTCTATCATTAAGGACCATGGACCTGTCGAGCAACAGAAGTCTGACAATGGACTCCTCCGCCGGGCCTATGATTGGAGCCATCGTCGGCATAGCCATAGGCATATTCATCTTATCCCTCATGCACCTCGGACACCGACCTGCATAAGTTTATGAATGAGGGTCTGGGAGTAACCAACGAAGAATGGTAAGCTAATTGTGACACTCATACCAACGTCAGAGGCGTACGAATACCTTGTGCTTTACGTGAAGCTATGATGACTAGATTTCTGGCTAATTTTGGCAACTACCTTAGACAAGCTTCCCCAAATCCTATAAACAATACCGACCTCCAAACTCCACCTCTCCCTCAACGCCCTCAACGCCCTCACCCCCAAAGCCTCTTTCACCTCCCTAATCCGCACCCACCTCCCCAACCCCGACCCCAGCACCTTCCAACTCAAACTCCCAAGCCTGGACCCCCCAATGATATCAACGACGCGTCCATCTCGTGGGAATCGAAGTTGAGCATCTTGGATCAACAAGTGTGATGGAATGGAATGTCAAGGAGGCATGGATCGGATTTTGATAGACTCCTCTCGGACGGATTTAAATTCGGTGATCTCCCGGAGAACAAACATTCGCCTCTATAATTAACGAGTCCCGATTGGGGTTTTCATAGAGATGCAGGAATATCAAGCAAGAACCCTTGCGGAGTTCAAGAGCCCGAGTACCTGCACCCAAGTATCGCACCGAGCTAGATATGACCCTCTCAGCCAAACTTACTATCACTTGATTCCCTTTGGCCAGATTTTTCAAAGTTTGCCTAATTGCATCGACCGAGTCTTTGTTATGCAGACCGTGGGACTTTCTGAGGTGGAGGCAGCTTAGCTTGGAGACGATCAAAGAGGATATGGAGGACGAGGAATTGTCTCAAACTAAGAGTGCTGAGACAAGCCCAAAGGTTGCTGAGGCAAACAATGCTTCGGAATACATGATCACGGTCGGTCATTGCCGAAATGTTGTACCAGCACCCAAGTATCACGCTGAGAAAGAATATCGAATGCATTGACACGGTCTTTTGCTGAATTTTTTCTATATATATATATATCATACCACGCGGCGCGAATGGGTTCCACCAGTGACTCAAACGGGTTCGAGAACTTCGAAGATGCCAATCTGGAAGATCATGACATGGCGGAGGATGGGTGGAACCCGACGAACACCGACTACCACCACGGGCGGTTCAATAGTTCTTACGCTTTCGCCACACACCCATTCGGCAATGCTCATGGAACGTCGATCACAACAGGGCACGCACCATCATCTCTCCCGCAGCTTTCAACCTCGTTCATGCTGGAACCAAGCCGCCAAACCACCTCCGGGAGAGCAGGCGGCATAAAGATGACGAACCGTCCACAACCTGATCCAGGCGAGACTCATCAACATACGCAAAGACGTCGTTAAGTAAGCATGCTGCCAATGGCGTACTGAAAATAGAAGAAAGCGCTAATATCAATGTCTTAATTCGATAAGCGAATTTTGTATGCGAATAAGAGAATGAGTCAACACTATGACGGCTAGGTCTTAGGAGACAGATTACATGGTATGAAGGAAAGGTTCGTTGTGTCTTAGTACGCTGCAACGAAGAACCAAGCTGAGAGTGCCGAAAAAAGCCCAAAGACTCCCCCGAACTATGCTCGAAGATCCTTGCGACCGTGAAACTCGTTGCTGGGCCCAAGGCCGTAGTGCTCAGTGCGATTAACGACCACAACCCCGAACAAATCACCGTTTCAACACAGCTACAAAACGATGGTTCAGAATTCATGATGATTACCGTCGGTCATTGCCGTATTGTGGTACCGGCAGCCAAGTACCACGCCGAGTTGGGTATAACGAGCAGGCCCACCATTAGCCAGAAGCAGTATGAAGATTGCATGATGGCCAAGTACGTCGTCTGTCATTGACAGCCCTATTCAGGAAGGAGTGGGGCTAATGGTGAATAGATTTCCTTTCCTGCGCCGCGCGGCCATTGCCGCAGTGTTGTACCGGCAGCGAAGCACCACGCCGAATTGGGTATGACGAGCAGGCCCACGATTAGCCAGAAGCAGTATGAAGAGTGCATGATGGCCAAGTACGTCGTCGTCTATCATCTTGAGCCTGCTGGTCATTTCTGTCATATGACAGCCAACCTCTGACAATGTAGTCAGACTTCCGCCGGATATTTCACAAGACGATGAATTTCCCCTCTCAAAGTACTAGTCCGGCCACTACAGCAATGTCTGTCAACAATGACTCTGTTAGCGCGGCACAGACCCCCGCTTATAATAGCCCGACGAATTCGTCTGGCCATGTAAACAAAGTTTCCAATAGTATGAATTCAAAATCTAAATAAAAACACTCTTGCAAGCTTTGAGTCTACACGTGATACTGCCTTGCCATTCTGCAGGATACATTTTTTGCGGTTGTGCCTCTTTAGTTCTGATTCCCTGTGCTGTTTCTTACAATTGAGATGCTTATATACGCCTGGGAGATATAAACTCTGCGCGATTTAGCCCATGAGGATAGGATCAGAAGCCACTCGGAAACAAATGTGCCTATGTACCACATGCATTCAAGGTTCTCCGAGCCGGATTTGGACGAGTAGAATGACGCTGATTCAAAATGACGCCTGCAGATTGCTACTAATTGTGGAGCAAGGTATGCATATTGAGCATTTGAAAAAAACTTTTCAGTAGTTCAATTATTCATTATCAATCATCTCTCTATTTACATTGCAGCCACTGAGCTCTCTTATGTTTCAGCTAGCAGAACCAGAACTTAGAATCGCTTTTCCATCGAGTCCAAAACGGTGGGATGTCTATGTCTACTTTCCAGTCCAGCTACATGTCCCTCGTGCGCCATCCAGCTGAACCGATCTCCCTTATTCAACATAGGTCGTCAGAATCTCGTTCACACGGTATTTCAGCACGAATAGTCTGATAGCTTGTTTGTATTTTCCCCAATTATCACCGATCGCTGAATGGCAAAGGCAGAAGAGACTTTTTGCTGGTTACATTCTCCCAGTCGTCGACGAGTAGCGCTTTGAAGTTATCTGGTACATGTATGTCTACCTCGAGACGTAGGTTGGAAATGAAACCCTGCGTATATCGGACTGGCCTTCATAGTATCGGTGCGAGGGCAGGAACTCCACCGCCAAATATGAGAGCTGCACCATTGTCCTCCATCTTCATTTCAGAATCCAGGAGGCCTGCGCTGAGAAACACCATAGTTGCTGCCATTGAGTTGCGGTGGCAAGGCATCATATACATCCTCCGCCTTCATAGTAGCATAGAAAGACGGGTGCAATTGCCGATTCTGAGAGAAGAGATCGACTGTGACATGGCTGTGATGGAGACGGCGGCCTCGTCTGATAGGCCCCCACTTATGTGCAATTCACGCAGTTTCGTACGCCAAGTGACTTCTTCTGTAGGTCTGTTGCGTATCGGCCAGGCTATTGTTGGTCGTAGGCGTGAGGCTTGAAATGTGCGCCATGCTCTTGTTGAGAGTTGTAGAGCATGACCGCCTTCCACTTTTCCAGAGCGTATCTATATGGCGCTTCCAGGCGGAAATTTGGTCCTTGCAGAGCCATATCACTCTTGCGGCCAGTTACCGTTAACAGAGCTGTCATTTGGGGACCCGTCCTGGTATTGCTGCCATTGGTCCCCCGGTTGGGGTAGCCCCGCCGAATAGTACATTTAGTCGACTTCTGTATCACTTGCGAGTGGGGTACTTCCATCAACAACTGGGGAGCCAGAGAAATCCTGCGAAAGATCATTTCATGCCGTCACTTCGACCATTGACATTGTTATGCGAAAGTGCATGCTGTGGCCGCCTAGCAATGGGCCGTAGTCCCCCCAACTCCTTCCCTTCCTTCCCTTCCTTCCCTTCCATACCTCATTTCCCCTCCGCCCCCCAACACCCCCACCCTCACGGCTCAATGGCTCTTCAGCGGCTACTCGACCCAATAGCGTAGGATCGTGACAAACTCGCGACGTAGAGAGGGCCCAGAGCCACTCGTCCAGGCGCAGCGGGCGCCGATGGGGATGGGCCCGTTGGCCCGACTCCAGAGGCCGCCATTCACAGAGTTGTCATTTGCAGACCCGTATTGATATAGCTCCCCTCGGTTCCCTAGCTGAGATAGTCCCGCGGAGTCGTCCATCTAGTCGGTTTCTGTATAATTTGGGAGCGGGATACTTCTATCACTGGAAGGAGTTCTTGGATCGGTGGTGATATAATGATCTATCCGGAGGGCAAGCTCGACTCGGGCATTGAGGGATGTTGGGAGCGAGGTGCGGACGCAGGACCTCACGGCTTGGTGGTACGGTTTACATGGAGCCTGTTCATAACGACCAGTTGAAATTCTGAGAAGGATCGTAAGATAGTGGGCTAGCCAGCGAAGAGATAGAAGGACCCCCTGGTATCACACTTTGACGATATTATTGATTCGTAGCAGACCCGATGAGTTGATCGGATCGCTCTCCAGTTAGGGACATATTAGATACGTTGTGTAAAGTCGCCTCATTTTGTAAATTCTTCGTAGCTTTGTCGAGATTGTCATTGGTTCGTATCGCGTCAACGATCTTAGTGACTTCAGCCATGGGATATGACTTGGTCACGCTGATGATAGTGATGGCTGACTCCTCTCTTACAACCACCGTTGTTCTTCTCCTCGCGGTAGACTTGCCGCTCCGGCCACTATCAGAATCGTAGGAACAGCGCGTATTGTATAAGGCTTTGCATGGGGAGCAGTTCTGACCCTCTAACACACCACCCCAGCTTGTAAATTGCTTTGTTTGCCTTGTCCCAGCTAGGAAGCGACAACATTCCCCATCTGTTATGGGAGTACTGGGATGTTAAGGTGTTGTTAGGCAGGAGGCTGGCTGGGCCGACAAGGCAGGCTTTGAATAGTCTTGCCAAAGGAGGGAATGTCGACCTCAAAATGCTCTTCCCACTGTTCCTCGAACAAGTTCATGTGGTCTTCGATGTCCTCGGGAACTTCCAAGTTAAGAGGTGTATCAGCGCGGCATTCGCTTCAAGACCAAAACTGAGGGCTTACCCAAGCCGCCAAAATTAGGGCATGCTTAGGGAATACGTTCGGGGTGTATGCTCTGGGGTGTACGTTTGCCGTCAGCACAAGGGTGAGAGCCTGGAGAAGGAGTGGCTCGTGCAACTGGAGAAAAGTAGGGGGCTGCACACAAGCGGACTACATATATATATATGTATGCATAAAGGGATAACGGGAGAAACAGATTCTGAGGACAAGGTTGCAAAGACGAATATTATATGTATATAGAAGGCTTGGAGACGGCGACTCTCAAGGGGGAGATCGAAGCTTATAAAGAACAAACACCGTGTTACCTTCAGTCCTTCACCATGTGGCCAGCCCTGTGTGGGGAACACCCATGTCTCTTGTATGACATGTGATACCGCATCTCGGGCCTAACAGAAAAATCTGCTCCAATGAAGAGCTATCTTCTACATTAGTGTGAACATATAGTGTTATGATGTGAAGGAGGAAACGTGGACCGAATGCACAGCTGACAATACTGCTAGTTCTCCAATCGAGAGCCGTTGCTCCTGGTGTCGGCATGCCATTCTTTAACGTGAAGGGGAAGACACAGGCATATTAGGCTCGACATATAGTTATTCACAACCCGGATAGCCAGTCTTGCCTCGATTTCTGAGCTGAGCTTGGATATGATGGCTCTAAAGCATGCACATCGCCTGCGAGAACGACGTAGTAGTGAAGAGCTTGCGCAACGATCTGATCTCCGGACGACCTAGAAGGGATCATTAGCATACAGCTGGCGCCTGTCGGAGACTACTTATAGGGGCAGAAAAATTACCCAGTCCTCTGGCTTGATGACTATGCTTGCGAAGGCTTTTCTTCCCATCCGGAGATCCGGAATTAAGGGGCATGATGTCCAGTGCATAAAATCTTCAGAACCTTAGTGAAGCTAGCTTGCACTTTACCTAAGATAGGTAGACACGTGACTTATTGGCCCTCCCCCTGCAATGCGTGAATGCATTCCCCATGTCAGTGGCGAGGCTCAGCTCTTCCTCTAGCTCTGCAGCTGCATGATATTCCGTGGCTAAGTCTCGTTCTAGTAGCTGCACCCATTCACCTATCATCAAGCCATGGTTCACGGATCTCATTGTGATTTTTAGCTGACAGGAAGAGCTTTGTCGGATGGCAGAGCGAAGTGATCAGAACCTGGACGACTGGGCGAGATCTATGCTGTACGAGCTTGCGCGTGAAGGAGAAATCTTTCATGGCTGATAGAGTAGCGCCTTGTCCAGTACTGACATCTACGCAGTGTGGATGGAGCGGCACGGATGGAAACAAATGGTACGTTATGTTAACCTATAAACATTCTCCAACCTACTGACAGTCCCTCAGTATCAGTCATGAGCCTACCGCGATCCAATACACGAGCGAATGGTACTCAATACCCAGATCTACGAGCTGTTATCCACACAAGGTGCGGGCAATTGGATAATGCACAAAGGCAGATGTTGCGAGAGGTGGATGGCATAAAAAACAACTGCGACTGGGAGACCCACAATATTGCAGCTGTCTGACAAAGTATTGGTGAAATAGACCTATCCACTGCTCTGCTCTTCATGTACGATACTCTCCAGGTATGTACGATGCATGTTCTGGCAGGCTTTGAACGGATAGCCATTGGTCCTAGAACCATGTCGAGGGTCACTTCTACGGGGCTTGGTCTCTCAGGCAACAATAAATCATCAACCATGCTTCATGTTGCCAGACTACAGAGCTGCATTTCCACCTATGGTAGAGCGATATTTGTGCTGAGTGTAGGCTCGAACTTAGCTTGGTCAATTACAGCCAATTGAATCCATCATCTAAAGCAGCTACTGACTTTCCGAGTGCTGCCGTGACTTGTCGATTCGATGCAATGCCTCCGAAAGGGAAAGAGTTGGGCCACGACTTGCACCTTCCAGGCTTGAGCCCAAGCTCTCCAGAAATACCGTCTCTGTGTAGAATCTTCCTGAAGACGCTCACGCGACACACTTTTGTGACACATAGGTCTGACGAACAAGAAGGGCATAGAAGCTACCGGGAAGGGCCGTAATTTTCATTGTTCGGCGTTATCCTCTGGCTGCTTAGATGGTTCAAGTATACTAGCAGCCCGGGAGTCCAAAAAGAGTGAGAGTAGGGCTATAGGTGTGTAGGTGTTGGTAGCTTCAATCAAGATGTAGTAGAGACCAGGAGTGCTGGACTTTGCAGAGCAGAGATGAACGAATACCCGTGGAGGTGGATGGCGGTCACGATAACATGAAGCAAGGTGGCTGACTCCAACCTCATTCAACTGCATCTGCTAAATTGATGGATTCATGAATTCAACGTGAGAACTCTCTGCATTGGGGAGACAGTGCATGAACACGTATCTGTATTGTATGAGTACAAACTCAAAGAGCGCGGATGAAGCCTACTTCTGCCAAGATGCGCTAAACTGCACTCGGTTAAATCCCGTCATCCTTGCCAAGGTTTAAATTACCCCTTTCAAAGCCAGCCGATTTCCTTTCTCTCCTCTCCCTCAATGGCATTTCCGCGTAACCAGGCTATCAACCCTCCAGACAATGCACTCTGTGCTGCTGCTCTATACGATCGGTGCCCATCGTGTCAATTGGAAACCTTATGGCTCCTCTCAGCCCATCCTAGGCCGCTGAAGCAAGCATTAGCCCGGTGGCCAGCTCTTTAGTGATCTCTATATAGCCTCGAGAATTGTCGTGGTTGAGGACGCCCAAAACTGCCATTGAAGACCTTAGTCTCGAGATCGCTCCCGGTGCTGAATCTGGTCACACGAATTCCCAGCCAGTGCGTCCTCCATGCTCTCGCTATCAGCACCCCAGCTAGCTGCAAGCATCACCTTATGTAGGCAGCTGCGCCCCCTTTCCGTTGTAACCATGCAGAATACTGTGAATGGCTGGAACACTCCTTTCTCCATCTCCCTCTGGAACCCTCTCCTCTTTACTCGGTAAATCATGCCCAAGGTTGCTGCGTCTTGAAGACTGTACAATTTCTATCGCAGAAGAGACAAATAAAGCTTGAGCACTTCTTTCTCTCGTCAAGCCGGTACGATTTCCCCCTGGACTGGATTCCTTTTCTTGGTTGGCAGCATGCCTGTTTCCCGGAAGCCGCCAGGGCCACGGCTGTCTATACGCATTCCCATGATCGTCTAACGGCGAGATCTGGTCACAAGCGGAGTCCTGATGATACGTTGAATCAGATCGTTCATTCTTTACTCTACCTTGCTCAAGCTATAACAGCTATTCGGTCTATGAAGTCCATTCGCCCAGGAAATGAGTTCCTCCACCTGTTCTCCGTGTTCAGAATCTACACACAGCCACTCTCGTTCGATCTCCCCACATACGGCGGCTGAGTGATTATCGCTTTGCTGTACTGGAACCCCACTCGTTGTTCGAGAGACCACACAGTAACCTTCTTGTTGCAGTATCATTGGTGGGATCTTGTAGTTCCTCTTGAACTTCCAAAACAACAAACATTCTAAAATGATGACCCCCAGCTTGGCAGTATGCTTCAATCCGTCCGAGTAGTCTGTGACACTCTGAAGGCCAAGCGCGTCCATGATGAAATTGTTGACGGATTTGGCGAAAGCCTTAGAATGCTGGAGAGGATGACAGGTACTGAAGCTATTGCAACGGGCTTCGAGGGGTAACCGCTTGGTAGTAGAAGGTCAGCGAAATCACAATCTAATGAGCAAGTGACCAAGACTGTTGCTGGATATAATTGCAGGTACCTCTGAAGACTTGTGCCTAAGCGCTCTACCTTGTCTTTGCCTACTGCGCATAAGAATCCCACAAAACGCCATGGAGTAAATCTCCGAGAGGCAGCTTCCAAGCCAGCAAAAGCTCGTTCGCATGAAGCACCATCCCATAATCTGCATCAAGAAACTTGCGCAGGGGTCCTTGATCCGGTTCTGTAATCCCACCAGTGGATACTCTTCGATTAAGACGATCTCTGGGAAACGAAGAAACCAAACTATTCGACTTGTAATAGAGCCAGCCCTGATCGCCATCTTGCCACCGCCATTTGGCAGCCTTAAGATAGGGCTAGCGCCGCAGCTGCTGAGCTTTAGTATCTCGCCGCTAAGGTACGTACTATTTCGAAAGATCGTAATCCATCACAATTGCATACCCCTACTGTAGGCGCAGATCTCCTGACATACCTCCACAATGGCTTATCTTCAGTAAGCAGCTACATCGTCACCCTCGGGCAAGAGAGTCAGGCTGATACAGTTCTTATACAGAGCAGAAACTCACAACTCAATTGAGTTGCGTACATCTTGTTTCTGAAATCAGTCACTCCCCTCCATCAAGCGATTCCGATGTAGATGTTTCAAACATTTTCGGGCAGCGAACCCCGACCCCGAACGGTCACAGCACGGATCCATGACTTCCTTGGCCCACCAGCAGAAGAGCGAACGAGGGTCCCATCACTACTTGAACTGGTTCTCCGGAAATGTTACAATTCCCCACAATTGAGCCGGCTTCCGTTGCTCCTCCCGGAAGATGTTGGCGTGGCGTATCTCATCCGACTACTCAAGCAGACCTTCTGGATCAAAGAAGCCGGAGGCAGGCAGTGCTCGGTCTGTGGACGCGAGTATATCGTGCCGCGTACGGAATGGGGTCAGTCAACAGAAGACCAATTTTATGCCAGTATCACTGACTATTTCCAGATAGCGGATCGTGCTCCGAGGGACTGAGCCAAGACACAATTCCAAACGTCCACAACAACATTACTATGGCACCACGCAAAGAAGGAAAACTCGCCTGCGAACACAAGAGCAGCGACCTACCCACAGGCCAACCAGCTTCGTACAGACTCTTGGGACGCGCCTACTATGCACATCGCTGCAAAAGTTGTACGGCCGAGGACTGCCGGCGAAGCGTGGACGAGATGCATTCAAACTACCACGCCGAGAGGCTGCGTCTACTACGAGCCATTCAAAAAGGCAAGACGTTACTAGATAGGGTGGAAAGGCGAGATGGAAACTTGGAAGTATAGATAGGCGTCTTAGTGGCTATATTATACAGCTCACTATCAAACCCACTCCGATCCTCAGAAATTGCACCAATGCTTTGCACTCAGTATGAAAACCGTAACTCATGAGCGAATGATCTGAGCAATATATAGTGCATACATAGAGCCACCGAAGTATTTTTTAGAGACAAGCATTACCGCTTGGGCTTGAGAATTCTTTGTGGGACGACAATTACGGCTTTTACAATATCGCCGCGGACGACTAGTTCCCTGCGAGGCCAGCATAGCACCTGGACCCTTCTCAGAATACTGCATGTCTTATGAGGCGTGGCATCGTGGGCAGCATCATGATCCCAGAGCTGGAAATTAGAGAACCTCTCAATCACACGGGGTATTGTAGGTGCAAGTGGTGCCACGGAGTCATGGTCAGTGCCTACCTTCGCTCTTCTCGGCTTCATGAGAAGATTGCTGAAATCTAGGTAGCTCTCCAACATGCACGTCACGATCATAGATGCGTCTTTACGGGCTCTTCAACCTCTTCTCATTCCCTGGTTGACGCAGAAAGAACCACGCTTACGGCAAATTGGGACCAGAAGTCGAAGCTTTGCCAACGTAAATGCCAACGGAAAGAACTTTCGACACGGAAACAAGTGAAACTTTATGCAGAGCCACATGCCTACAGTATGGACCCATGGTTGGCGAAGACAGTAAGCGTTTCTGGATAGCAACGAAAGGGCAAGGCTTTCGGCTTCGACTTTGATTGGAATCGTGGCTTTCCATCTGAGCCTGGCCATCTTTTCACCATGCTCTAAGCCAGAAAGTTTACTCTTCTATCCTACCAAGACAGTATTGCACCATGTCAAGTGCTCCCAGCAAATCTTCTACCAGGCTCCTTAGGCCCGAAGCAACCTTGGACGGTCGACACGAGTAGCTCGCTCGCGAACCCTATCCCCCGGGAGAAGCCTTCGAATAATGTCAACATTCTCGACGTTTTTGTGACGGAGGCTGCCCTGGCTGCACCGACCGCACTTGTATTGATTCAACTAGCAGCTATGCAGCTTTCCAGAAACCTCATACAATAGTCCTCATACAAAGTCCCTCGGCTATCATCCACTCCAGACCCCATGGAGTCCCTGACAGTCTGGTCTACGTTGACATCTGGTGAAACACTACCAAGCAGAATGGACGTACCCACTGTTATGAGCGACTAACGTCAAAGGGGCGGACTTTCAGACTCGACACGCTCGTCAAGTCTCCAAATCTTTGAAGTCAACGGTCACACCTTTTCAGCGAATGCCCCGGCCCAATATGATGCTCTAATGATCATTAGTGCTCTTCTGGTTGATACCAAAAGCTGCAAAAGCTACAAAAGGAAGCTGCAAGATAAAAATCTTCGAAATCGAATCAATTGGCCGAAAAACTCAGCTCTAGGGCCCCCACCCCGCTGCAGCGGATGGCCAAGCTGGCGCTGCTACCAATAGCAGCGACAGAGAGCGGAGTCCCGTTGCCGAGACCCCCTCCATCTAAGACAGGATACCCGGGGCATTATGGCTAGCTATTCACGAGATACACACTGGCGTGGGCGGGCGGGGCAGGCAGATAGCTTAAAGCTGTTAAGCCGCTGAGTAGATGCGGTAGGAGAAAGGGGTGGAGACGAAAAAGAATGAGGAGCAGAAGTGGGTGATGCCCCCTACTAATAATGTTGCGGCGATCCCCCTTTTCCCCAGCATCCGCCGGCAGGCTCGCTGCTAGTGGTCACCAGCGACGATACCATCGCGTACTAAACCCCCAGCTAAATCGGAGCAAGTTGCTCAACGATGAGGAGGAGATGGCAGATGAAGAGTCATGCTCGGGAAGACAATTCAAGAGCGACGACGGCAGTGCTTCTGGCAAGATGAGTTTTCAGACCTCACACAAGGCTGGGAAGCAACATCTTCGTGGCAGAGCTGTTGATTGATCAAGTCAGAGTACGATTCATCCAAGCGTGGGGGTCATTATCGTCGCTAACTATACTATCTAGATAAAGTCTTGTTTTCCACTTGAGGCCCGTCAATCGTACCAAACAGAACCCTTCTACAAATGACACGCGAATACCTCTCCATCTGTTTCGCCGCCTAAATTTCCATTCGCCTCCATACCTACATCAAGGCAGTCCATCACTTCCCATCTATCCACGATGTCTTCGGCGGCCATACCTTGCAAGCATCGAGGCAGTGAAGATCAGTCGGTATCAAAAGCGGCTGCAGAGTCTATTGGCAAAAGACCCGTCCCTTCAAGACCTTGTATGACGAATCGGTGTAACTCTGATGGACCGAGGTAGAAGCTGGGGACAGGTGTAGAGCACATCAGACTTGGACGACACTTTGCTCTTGCAGGTGCAGATGTGGCGGATTGCGGTGCAAGAAGTGGTGGAGGTGACGAGGAGGCTCGCATACTGAACATGAGGCCAGGGTTAAGGAATTTGCAGAGTTTATAGCGGTATGCATCGATGTAGCAGTATGTAGCCAGAAAGTGGAACCTAGACGAGCGAATTCGAAGGTCTGTTATTGTGAGCTCGTGTCCCATCCATGTGTCAAAGCATGGGATTGTGATGAAAGCTGTGCCTGAAAAGTGTGATAACCCATGGACACTCTTTATATATCACCATTCACAGGGACGCAAGAAGTGCACAGTCCGTGGTCTCAATCCTGCGAGGAATAGCGCAATGTTGGATGAGTATAGCCCTGCCCCACGATTAGCTTTGGCCCCACCAGGTGTCATCGTGTTAGGATCCTATCATGTATATTAAGAGCAATCTCCCATATATTCTAGTGCCTCCGGCGGGGGATCCATCTTGCAGGTACCATATTGCGACACAGGATTGTCTCTTTGCATTGGAAGGCCTGGCTGGAACCATCGTGCTAAAGAAAGCCTGTCCACGGTCGGCCCGCCTATATGGACTCAAGACTGGTCACTCCAGGTCCGAGAATCCCTTAGAAGCCTTCCATCGAAGTGTTCTGTGTCAACTGACCACTTCATCCAAATTAGGACTAGCGCCTCAGCCTTCTTGCTTAGCTCGCGGCTGTCAACAAAACACAAAGCCACTTCGACACATGACTGCCGCTGTCCCTGCGGCACTTACGGCGTTCATTACGCTTTTCGAGTGTGTTGAGACATCTGCCAGCTGTATTTACCAAGTCCTCTTCAGCCCCTTTCGATTCTACGACGCCCAAGAGAAAACCAAAGCCCACGGTATGAGAGTCTGGCCTGCTACCGTAAGATCACTGATCTCTTCTCAGAGGCTGACGACACACTTGCGTCAGCCTAGGCTCCATTCATCTCCACGACAGACAATTTCGATCTCGGGGTACATCTGGAGCGTGGAGGGTGTCTAAGAGCGTTCCGGGAGGCTAACCAAGCGACGAACGATCACCATCAAGAGGTAAGAGAAGCAATTAAAGGCTGTAATGCAAGATTTACTAATAGAGTCAACTATTAGCAGGAATCTTCAAGGGACAATGAATTTCGTGCTCCCACCCCGACGTTACTAGGGACGAGACTGACAACGGGAGAGCTCAGAGAATACAGGGGCGTTGACGCCTGTGCTTTTAAGCATGGGGGACGACCTGAGAGGCTGCATGAAGTGCCCCACATGCTCCAGGCTGGACTAGAACCGGAGTTAATGAAGCCCAAGAAGCCCATGGCAAAGGAAAAGTTTTCCTAAGAGCCTTCCACACTTGGACGCGAATTCAGAGGGGGAGAATTGATGCGTCATGTGTGCCCTATTATGGATGATCTTGGATGCTGGCATCGCTGGCATGCTTTCGCCGGACATTTTCATCAACATGGCCTACTGGCACGACCCAGGAGAGCAGCACCATCTCCAGGCGAATGACCCGAACCAGACAGCGAAGAGAACCTTGCATTCTACCTAGATGTCAGGGACTTTAAAAGCGCTACGATACTTCTGAGAGAGCGAAGAGAACCTTGCGTTCTACCAACCTTGCGTTCTACAAACAGGGCCTGAAATGGTCTTTGAATATCAACTCGAACATCTGTATGAACAGAAATGGACTATAAGTCACATAGAAGAACTGTGTGCCATCCACAGAAGTCTGTGGAAAGTCCCCGGGCAGCGCTTCACCCTCCACTATAATAGTCCGTTATTTGTATTGGAGCCATGGAGGTCAATACCTGGCCAACAATCATTTAGTGTGGGAGATAACATAGGACATGCGTCACTCAGCAGAAGAACAATGAGGTGCATGGAGTGCGTGTCAGTGTCTTTTGAGATTTCCGAATCGGCCTATTGTCTTTGCAAGACAACCATAACGCCCGTCAACCCCAGCATGACTGTTTTCAACCAAGGGTAGTCAGATTGATGTCATTGTACTACTTTTAGAACCTCATAGAACACAATGAATTTATTGAAGGAAGGAGCTTTCACATTCAACGATGAGGAAGACAATAGAAGTATGGGCCTAGCAAGTGAAGATCGTGAACACAACAGCAAGGCCCACCTGTAGATGCTTTTTCTGGACTAGCGCCGCACCCTGTTTTGCTTGCCACCCTTACGACAGACCGCCTTTGCAGCTCTGTGATCTTCTTCATGACACATCATATAACGACATGCTGACGCACAACTTTGCGGTCGGATCTTCAGGTTCATGCACAAACGATGGAAGACCACTCCTCAAGCACTAGTGAACGATTACGAGCTCGAGCGGTCGGGTTCTCTACGTCCTCGAGTACATTCCTCGGCCTTGTCGACCTTTTCATCGAAAAGATCAAGAAGAACCTCGAGATGAACACGCTCAAAGTGAGTATCTCGACCTAACACTTGTAGGAGACATGTACGTTAACAGCAGACCACGACACGCACAGACTCAAATGCAGACTCAGACGCAGATTCAGCGATCTGGTGATCTTCTGATGAGCTTTCCGCATCCCACAACATATATTGGGTGTCTTTGCCTTGTTGTCTAACATTTCAAAAGGTACACTGAGCCAGCTTAGCGTAGTCCAGTCGGCAGCCTTCGTCAAGTGATGAGTCCCTACCTTGACAATCCTGTGCAGTCTGATGCCACACGGTTTGCTAGCACAGCAGAATCAAAGACAATTGCGGGAATCGATGTAGTACATCCAGAAATCACTTCCGAGAAGCGTCGGTTCTCAGCCATACAAACATGCACACGCACACACTACGAGCCAAAGGATCTGCTGAGCCAACCCATCAAGACCATGATGCCAGACAGGATGCAGGCTTCAATAATCCTCTCCGAGAAGCAGCACGAGATCGACCTTCGGCTAACCGGGAATCATGCCTTCAATCAAGAAAATTCTCGTCTCTCTGGCTTTCGCCACCGCTGTTGCCGCCCAGGCCTCGCAAATTCCTGATGGCCAGATCCAGCAGATCTCTGATGGTCAGGTTCAGGCTCCTACCTCAGTAGCTGCTCCTGTCACTCAGATCACCGACGGCCAAATTCAAGCCCCAACTTCAGTTGCCCCCGTCACCCAGATCACTGATGGCCAAATTCAAGCACCTATTTCTGTCGCACCAGCAGTCACCCAGATCACCGACGGCCAGATTGAAGCCCCAACTTTGCTCCCGTCACCCAGATCGAGAGGCTTCATCTGAGACAATTACGCCATCAAAGACAGTTGAAGGGGATAGAGGACTAATTGAGGCAGGGAGAGATCCTCAGCGAGACCTCGGTCTACGACGTTGTCTTGGTTTCAGCTGCTTTCGCTGGTGTCTGGTACCTATCCGACATTGGCTCGCATGTTGCCCGGCTCGTCCTGGATGTTGCATGTATTGAATGAGAACAAAATTGATAAACCTCATATCGCTCCTCGGATGGAAAAGTTCGCGAACAGTGTCACGCTGAAGAAGATCCCGCCGGGGCCATCGGAGCCTACAGGCGACGATTCGAATCAGAGTCTTTGGTACTGGAATCTGGGGATACAAAAGACGTTGTATACTACCGAAACAGCGTCATCCAGGCGCTAAATGATCCTTTCTCTAGCCCTCCACCATTCATCGATACAGACCGCGCTCTTATATCAGTCTATATCCCGATCTATCCAACTTTGCAACTCTGAGTGTCGTACGAAATCTTGCCATCTAAACCGCCAAAGCTACTCTACTACTTCAAGCTCTACATCAATGGCAGGTCCATTGTGAGTTCGGGCTGCCAGAATTTATTATTTGGGTGGAACGACTTCCAGGAATCTCATTTCTTAAGAGAGCAGAGCTCAGCTGATATTTTCAGCACCTCTTACGAGCAAACGATCTGTCGCGGCGGGCTTACAGCTCGGCTATGGTTTGGAAAAAGCTCGAGCTGATATTGTGAAGCGCTGTCCTTTCCACTGGGTGTAGACAGTTTCTTCTCTTCCTGGAGACGAACTCCAGCGATCACCAACACCGGCCGTATTCTTCCAATCCTCAGACTACCTTGTCGGCAGTGGCACCCAGCTTGAATTCCACAGCAACGGCGTGGCCTGCATGCGGGTTATCAAAGCGTACTTGGAGGATGGGCCTGACATCTACACAGTAGACAAGCTCAGAAGATACGCCACCCAGGAGACAGCGGCCTACAAAGTTTACGACTTCCTCCTTGTGGTCTGCGTACACAGATTGGCGGCTTAGCTCAGCGTGTATTCCCTCACGAACCTCGTGTACACAGTCCTTTACCAGTTAGAATGTTCGGTAACCCTGAAGGACTGCATCAAGCTGATAAGCCTCGTCTTCAACACCAATCATCACTTCGACAACGCGATTCATAACTGGCTGTTGGAGCAAGTTGACCGCCACTTCGACTCCCTCAGCGTTTCAACTCACAAAGTTTACGACTTCCTCATCGTGGTCTGCGTACATGAATCAGCAGCTAAGCTCGCCGTGTATGCACTCATGCATCTCGCCTATGCTGTCCTTTACCAGTCAGAATGTTCGGTAACCACGAGAGACTTGCACATATATATATATATTTTTTATACCTTTACAGCCATCCCCAACAAACAGCTGGCAGGCCACCCAAAGGTTCGCACACAGCCCAACTTTTCAGGTATCTTGTCGGTCCCAGAGAACATATCGCTCTTCCGCGAATTGTCGCGCGAGCGATTCCCTTGGAGGAGATATCAACCCCCAACACGATCCACACCTGCGTCTTACCTGACCACCAGATACCTCCAAGCTTATCCATAGCAGTTTGCTCTACCTCCTCAGCTTAAACACCAGTATAATCCTCCTTCAAAGTGGAAGCGACGCCTAGTGATATACTCGAGTAGGATAGGCCTTCGAAGAAAAAGAAACAATCCGGGGGAGATTAGACCCTCAACAGAATCCATACTTGCCTATTGCCGGACCACCAGATACCTCTCAAGCCATAGTCAACAGCAGCCTGCTGTAGCTCCTCTCCTTAACTACCAGCATACTCGTTCCTCAAATTTCAAGCGTCAGATTACCGACC
Organism: Cladonia metacorallifera KoLRI002260; assembly: GCA_000482085.2. Taxonomy (NCBI): domain Eukaryota; kingdom Fungi; phylum Ascomycota; class Lecanoromycetes; order Lecanorales; family Cladoniaceae; genus Cladonia; species Cladonia metacorallifera. The sequence continues at coordinate 334,783 of KI911116.1, read as the reverse complement.
AGCTTCCAACTCCTAGTGGTATACTCCAGCACAATAGGCCTTCGAAGAGAGTGAGAGAAAATCCTGGGGAGATATAGACGCTCAACAGAATCCATACCTATCTCTCCCCCGGGGACCGCCACGGACGACACTTTTCCTAAGTCGAATCAGCGAGCCCAGCTCTTGAACTTTTAGAAACATCACTCAAGTGCGTATCATGAGCCACAAGACGTATGATCTTCTTATCTGTACCTTAGGTCAAAAGGACTCTATACCCTACGGTGAAGCACACTTGGAGTCCAGACGATACGTTTGAGGTCAGAACATGATGATGATCGGCCACCTCCTTAGCTGAGGAGTTTGACCCTTTGGGGTATTTCAGAACTGCCGCTGCCTTTGGGGTTTCGTCCTCTGTCATCGTCCCCTCAGTGGATTGATCGAACAGGCTTCATAATCCTTGTCTTCATCTTCCTCATTATCTTCCCCCTCATATGTATTGCCCTAGCCTTGATCATGTTTCCGTTCGACTGGATCTTGACCTGTGCATTCAGCTCAAGGCGGATGCCTAAATATAATTATGAATGCATGGGGTTCTGCTCAGATGCAATAAAGATACCTGGTCTGGTCCTGGGCAAATACCGCAGCTTTTTCCAACGACAACAGGCAGAATGGGATTACGAATTAGGAAAACCACCTCCGCTACCTCGGAAGAGAAAACGCCGGCTCAGCTAAGGACAGAACGAGCTGCGTGCATGGCTCGGTCGACGATGTACAAAGGAAAGGCAAGGCATTCAATAAACATTCTTGGAAGGATATCGCTCCTTCGCTGAGGAGTAGTGCATCTACAACGAGCGCTCGTCAGCCTAGGGTTTCAAGCAGCACAAACACGTTCTCGTCAGCCGAGCGATCTTCTTCCCTTTCAGCTGCAATTCCTACCCGTACGCGTCCGGTCTAGGCTGGTAAACGTGCGAGCCTCGCTAGTCTTAGCAGGCTGGTTGGGAGCTCGTACAACAGGAGTAAGCTGAATATCGAAATTTCTGCGCCACCAGACTCAGACGAACCAATTGAGAAAAAGAAGGGCCATCGAATAAGCCGGTTGATGAAGTTCTGGAAGTCGAAGGAAATACGCTAGTCTCGTCCATAGCCAGACCAGTCAAGATCACTCTCCTTTACCAATTCGAACAGTCTATCGCATCCCATTTCAAGACCGATCATCACTTCGCGAGACTATTGAGACTTCCCCAGTGCTAGGTGCCCTAGAAGCTTCGAACAGAAGACCGCATNTCGCAAATTCCTGATGGCCAGATCCAGCAGATCTCTGATGGTCAGGTTCAGGCTCCTACCTCAGTAGCTGCTCCTGTCACTCAGATCACCGACGGCCAAATTCAAGCCCCAACTTCAGTTGCCCCCGTCACCCAGATCACTGATGGCCAAATTCAAGCACCTATTTCTGTCGCACCAGCAGTCACCCAGATCACCGACGGCCAGATTGAAGCCCCAACTTTGCTCCCGTCACCCAGATCGAGAGGCTTCATCTGAGACAATTACGCCATCAAAGACAGTTGAAGGGGATAGAGGACTAATTGAGGCAGGGAGAGATCCTCAGCGAGACCTCGGTCTACGACGTTGTCTTGGTTTCAGCTGCTTTCGCTGGTGTCTGGTACCTATCCGACATTGGCTCGCATGTTGCCCGGCTCGTCCTGGATGTTGCATGTATTGAATGAGAACAAAATTGATAAACCTCATATCGCTCCTCGGATGGAAAAGTTCGCGAACAGTGTCACGCTGAAGAAGATCCCGCCGGGGCCATCGGAGCCTACAGGCGACGATTCGAATCAGAGTCTTTGGTACTGGAATCTGGGGATACAAAAGACGTTGTATACTACCGAAACAGCGTCATCCAGGCGCTAAATGATCCTTTCTCTAGCCCTCCACCATTCATCGATACAGACCGCGCTCTTATATCAGTCTATATCCCGATCTATCCAACTTTGCAACTCTGAGTGTCGTACGAAATCTTGCCATCTAAACCGCCAAAGCTACTCTACTACTTCAAGCTCTACATCAATGGCAGGTCCATTGTGAGTTCGGGCTGCCAGAATTTATTATTTGGGTGGAACGACTTCCAGGAATCTCATTTCTTAAGAGAGCAGAGCTCAGCTGATATTTTCAGCACCTCTTACGAGCAAACGATCTGTCGCGGCGGGCTTACAGCTCGGCTATGGTTTGGAAAAAGCTCGAGCTGATATTGTGAAGCGCTGTCCTTTCCACTGGGTGTAGACAGTTTCTTCTCTTCCTGGAGACGAACTCCAGCGATCACCAACACCGGCCGTATTCTTCCAATCCTCAGACTACCTTGTCGGCAGTGGCACCCAGCTTGAATTCCACAGCAACGGCGTGGCCTGCATGCGGGTTATCAAAGCGTACTTGGAGGATGGGCCTGACATCTACACAGTAGACAAGCTCAGAAGATACGCCACCCAGGAGACAGCGGCCTACAAAGTTTACGACTTCCTCCTTGTGGTCTGCGTACACAGATTGGCGGCTTAGCTCAGCGTGTATTCCCTCACGAACCTCGTGTACACAGTCCTTTACCAGTTAGAATGTTCGGTAACCCTGAAGGACTGCATCAAGCTGATAAGCCTCGTCTTCAACACCAATCATCACTTCGACAACGCGATTCATAACTGGCTGTTGGAGCAAGTTGACCGCCACTTCGACTCCCTCAGCGTTTCAACTCACAAAGTTTACGACTTCCTCATCGTGGTCTGCGTACATGAATCAGCAGCTAAGCTCGCCGTGTATGCACTCATGCATCTCGCCTATGCTGTCCTTTACCAGTCAGAATGTTCGGTAACCACGAGAGACTTGCACATATATATATATATTTTTTATACCTTTACAGCCATCCCCAACAAACAGCTGGCAGGCCACCCAAAGGTTCGCACACAGCCCAACTTTTCAGGTATCTTGTCGGTCCCAGAGAACATATCGCTCTTCCGCGAATTGTCGCGCGAGCGATTCCCTTGGAGGAGATATCAACCCCCAACACGATCCACACCTGCGTCTTACCTGACCACCAGATACCTCCAAGCTTATCCATAGCAGTTTGCTCTACCTCCTCAGCTTAAACACCAGTATAATCCTCCTTCAAAGTGGAAGCGACGCCTAGTGATATACTCGAGTAGGATAGGCCTTCGAAGAAAAAGAAACAATCCGGGGGAGATTAGACCCTCAACAGAATCCATACTTGCCTATTGCCGGACCACCAGATACCTCTCAAGCCATAGTCAACAGCAGCCTGCTGTAGCTCCTCTCCTTAACTACCAGCATACTCGTTCCTCAAATTTCAAGCGTCAGATTACCGACCAGCTTCCAACTCCTAGTGGTATACTCCAGCACAATAGGCCTTCGAAGAGAGTGAGAGAAAATCCTGGGGAGATATAGACGCTCAACAGAATCCATACCTATCTCTCCCCCGGGGACCGCCACGGACGACACTTTTCCTAAGTCGAATCAGCGAGCCCAGCTCTTGAACTTTTAGAAACATCACTCAAGTGCGTATCATGAGCCACAAGACGTATGATCTTCTTATCTGTACCTTAGGTCAAAAGGACTCTATACCCTACGGTGAAGCACACTTGGAGTCCAGACGATACGTTTGAGGTCAGAACATGATGATGATCGGCCACCTCCTTAGCTGAGGAGTTTGACCCTTTGGGGTATTTCAGAACTGCCGCTGCCTTTGGGGTTTCGTCCTCTGTCATCGTCCCCTCAGTGGATTGATCGAACAGGCTTCATAATCCTTGTCTTCATCTTCCTCATTATCTTCCCCCTCATATGTATTGCCCTAGCCTTGATCATGTTTCCGTTCGACTGGATCTTGACCTGTGCATTCAGCTCAAGGCGGATGCCTAAATATAATTATGAATGCATGGGGTTCTGCTCAGATGCAATAAAGATACCTGGTCTGGTCCTGGGCAAATACCGCAGCTTTTTCCAACGACAACAGGCAGAATGGGATTACGAATTAGGAAAACCACCTCCGCTACCTCGGAAGAGAAAACGCCGGCTCAGCTAAGGACAGAACGAGCTGCGTGCATGGCTCGGTCGACGATGTACAAAGGAAAGGCAAGGCATTCAATAAACATTCTTGGAAGGATATCGCTCCTTCGCTGAGGAGTAGTGCATCTACAACGAGCGCTCGTCAGCCTAGGGTTTCAAGCAGCACAAACACGTTCTCGTCAGCCGAGCGATCTTCTTCCCTTTCAGCTGCAATTCCTACCCGTACGCGTCCGGTCTAGGCTGGTAAACGTGCGAGCCTCGCTAGTCTTAGCAGGCTGGTTGGGAGCTCGTACAACAGGAGTAAGCTGAATATCGAAATTTCTGCGCCACCAGACTCAGACGAACCAATTGAGAAAAAGAAGGGCCATCGAATAAGCCGGTTGATGAAGTTCTGGAAGTCGAAGGAAATACGCTAGTCTCGTCCATAGCCAGACCAGTCAAGATCACTCTCCTTTACCAATTCGAACAGTCTATCGCATCCCATTTCAAGACCGATCATCACTTCGCGAGACTATTGAGACTTCCCCAGTGCTAGGTGCCCTAGAAGCTTCGAACAGAAGACCGCATACAAGTATCGACTGATCCACAACAACGGTTCCTTCGCAGTTTCAAACGTGTCTCGGAGACGGAACACTTCGGTTTTAAGTGTCCACCACTGTTACGCATCTTTGGGTTGAAGGCCAATTGCTAAGTTCCCCTCTAACGCCATCCAGTCGCTCAGGCTAGATAGGCGAAAGTGAATAGGGAAATACTCGTGTCTCACCGGATGTCAAACGAAAAACCGACCTTGGCAGGATCTGGGAATGCATATACCAGCGACACTTTTCTTCCCTCATGGCGGCATCAGCACATAACTCCTGTTGGCTATATGATACCACCCAAATCGTCATTCTCATTTTCTTTTCTTTGTGGCGGCATCAGCACAAGGCTCCTGTTGGCTCCACGATACCATCCAAATCGTCATTCTCAACCGGCTAGCGCCCTGCATGTAAGCACAGTACCCGACCGGCATTCAATCGGCCAGGGGAGGATGCGAGAAGATTCATCAAAGATATCAAGGATCAAGAAGCACGAAATCGGCAGGTCTATCCGCGAGGCTACACACAAGACTGGTTCGCTAATGTTGTGTCTCACCTCGACCTGGCCTCCATGACAACGACTTCGTCTTTGAGATTGTCAGATACGACGTCCACGGTAGCCCTAAAGACGAGGATATCCCGACCAACACCTCCTAAGCTACTACATTGTATAGCCGCGACTGGGCCTCGACGCTTGCAGGCAACACTGAATTAGGCATCGGCCAACCAGCAGATTGGAACCTAAGGCTTGTACACCTCCCGGGCTGCTACAATGTATAATCGCGAATGAGACTCGACCCTCGCACGGTCGCTTTGGCGTACACCGCTTCAGTTGCAACCACTGGAATTCGGTGTTTCCCCATCCTTAAGTCGATGCTTTTCTGGATAACTACTGAGTTGAGTGGTGACACGAGAGATACCAAACGCCCGTTTGCACAATCTCCAGCGTTCAGTTTCTAATGCCGTTGGCTCACCTTACAACAACCATAGCGGCAACCCTTCTCAATCATCCATTGCAGTCAGTCTTAGGCGTAATCGCGACATGCAGCGTAGCATACCTCCGGCGAACGACATCCGTAATTCTGGGACTTCGTCGCCTCATCAGCATCCAATGTGGCCTTTTCTGAGTCCATACCCTGGCGAGTCTAAATCTGCATCTTCGTCCCGTACGACGCCTATTATCGCCGCAAACCCTATGAAGGAGGTCTATCATGCCGAAAAACCTACAGCTGGTCAACTTTACGCACTCCGAGAACTTACGGTTCGGTCATCGCACACCCTCTTTGATCGCGATCCCACTCGTGTCCCAAACTCTCTACGAGGCAGTTTCCGGGTTATCATACCATCATACCTGCGAACGCCGCCTGAGTGAACACGCCGAGCGATGCTTTCATCCGCTTCCGTATGCTCAAGTCCCTGGTACACCACAGCAGAACGTTCATACCCACCCTTCTTCTCCCTCGATGACGCCTGCCCTACCTGATTTGAGACGAAGTATGCACCGATCCTCTGCCGCCAATAGCTCGTATTCGAACCACCGCTTCCACTCCCAGCCAGCCAGAAAGTCCGTCTCACTGGCACTGGCCGCACAGAATGGATGTCCAGCCGGCCAAAGATCCTACGAGAGATCAGCCAGGCTTTTTTGGAAGAGTCTCTGGGTTGTCAAGACAGTGCACAAGGATCATCAGCCATCTTGAAATTGGCCTCCATTTGGATTTGTTTTTTCTTTCTCTATTTTTCATATATATATATATATATTGAAAGATCCCTGGAGGCTTGTGGCAGCCGATTGCCAAATTTTCAGCTATAAGTGGTATGGTGTCCGACCAGAGTGAATTGCAACCGCTTTGGTATTGATGGAGAAGCTATAGCCAAGGAGCTTGGGTTTGCGGGTCTTATGATGAATTCTCTGAATGGTGCAGAGGCTGTACGACATGCTTGGATTCATCGTGAAGATGGGTTCATCCAAAGTTGGCACACGGACCAACAGCCGTGAAGGGTTATGCCGCTCCTCTATCAACGCACGTTGGCCNCATACCTATCTCTCCCCCGGGGACCGCCACGGACGACACTTTTCCTAAGTCGAATCAGCGAGCCCAGCTCTTGAACTTTTAGAAACATCACTCAAGTGCGTATCATGAGCCACAAGACGTATGATCTTCTTATCTGTACCTTAGGTCAAAAGGACTCTATACCCTACGGTGAAGCACACTTGGAGTCCAGACGATACGTTTGAGGTCAGAACATGATGATGATCGGCCACCTCCTTAGCTGAGGAGTTTGACCCTTTGGGGTATTTCAGAACTGCCGCTGCCTTTGGGGTTTCGTCCTCTGTCATCGTCCCCTCAGTGGATTGATCGAACAGGCTTCATAATCCTTGTCTTCATCTTCCTCATTATCTTCCCCCTCATATGTATTGCCCTAGCCTTGATCATGTTTCCGTTCGACTGGATCTTGACCTGTGCATTCAGCTCAAGGCGGATGCCTAAATATAATTATGAATGCATGGGGTTCTGCTCAGATGCAATAAAGATACCTGGTCTGGTCCTGGGCAAATACCGCAGCTTTTTCCAACGACAACAGGCAGAATGGGATTACGAATTAGGAAAACCACCTCCGCTACCTCGGAAGAGAAAACGCCGGCTCAGCTAAGGACAGAACGAGCTGCGTGCATGGCTCGGTCGACGATGTACAAAGGAAAGGCAAGGCATTCAATAAACATTCTTGGAAGGATATCGCTCCTTCGCTGAGGAGTAGTGCATCTACAACGAGCGCTCGTCAGCCTAGGGTTTCAAGCAGCACAAACACGTTCTCGTCAGCCGAGCGATCTTCTTCCCTTTCAGCTGCAATTCCTACCCGTACGCGTCCGGTCTAGGCTGGTAAACGTGCGAGCCTCGCTAGTCTTAGCAGGCTGGTTGGGAGCTCGTACAACAGGAGTAAGCTGAATATCGAAATTTCTGCGCCACCAGACTCAGACGAACCAATTGAGAAAAAGAAGGGCCATCGAATAAGCCGGTTGATGAAGTTCTGGAAGTCGAAGGAAATACGCTAGTCTCGTCCATAGCCAGACCAGTCAAGATCACTCTCCTTTACCAATTCGAACAGTCTATCGCATCCCATTTCAAGACCGATCATCACTTCGCGAGACTATTGAGACTTCCCCAGTGCTAGGTGCCCTAGAAGCTTCGAACAGAAGACCGCATACAAGTATCGACTGATCCACAACAACGGTTCCTTCGCAGTTTCAAACGTGTCTCGGAGACGGAACACTTCGGTTTTAAGTGTCCACCACTGTTACGCATCTTTGGGTTGAAGGCCAATTGCTAAGTTCCCCTCTAACGCCATCCAGTCGCTCAGGCTAGATAGGCGAAAGTGAATAGGGAAATACTCGTGTCTCACCGGATGTCAAACGAAAAACCGACCTTGGCAGGATCTGGGAATGCATATACCAGCGACACTTTTCTTCCCTCATGGCGGCATCAGCACATAACTCCTGTTGGCTATATGATACCACCCAAATCGTCATTCTCATTTTCTTTTCTTTGTGGCGGCATCAGCACAAGGCTCCTGTTGGCTCCACGATACCATCCAAATCGTCATTCTCAACCGGCTAGCGCCCTGCATGTAAGCACAGTACCCGACCGGCATTCAATCGGCCAGGGGAGGATGCGAGAAGATTCATCAAAGATATCAAGGATCAAGAAGCACGAAATCGGCAGGTCTATCCGCGAGGCTACACACAAGACTGGTTCGCTAATGTTGTGTCTCACCTCGACCTGGCCTCCATGACAACGACTTCGTCTTTGAGATTGTCAGATACGACGTCCACGGTAGCCCTAAAGACGAGGATATCCCGACCAACACCTCCTAAGCTACTACATTGTATAGCCGCGACTGGGCCTCGACGCTTGCAGGCAACACTGAATTAGGCATCGGCCAACCAGCAGATTGGAACCTAAGGCTTGTACACCTCCCGGGCTGCTACAATGTATAATCGCGAATGAGACTCGACCCTCGCACGGTCGCTTTGGCGTACACCGCTTCAGTTGCAACCACTGGAATTCGGTGTTTCCCCATCCTTAAGTCGATGCTTTTCTGGATAACTACTGAGTTGAGTGGTGACACGAGAGATACCAAACGCCCGTTTGCACAATCTCCAGCGTTCAGTTTCTAATGCCGTTGGCTCACCTTACAACAACCATAGCGGCAACCCTTCTCAATCATCCATTGCAGTCAGTCTTAGGCGTAATCGCGACATGCAGCGTAGCATACCTCCGGCGAACGACATCCGTAATTCTGGGACTTCGTCGCCTCATCAGCATCCAATGTGGCCTTTTCTGAGTCCATACCCTGGCGAGTCTAAATCTGCATCTTCGTCCCGTACGACGCCTATTATCGCCGCAAACCCTATGAAGGAGGTCTATCATGCCGAAAAACCTACAGCTGGTCAACTTTACGCACTCCGAGAACTTACGGTTCGGTCATCGCACACCCTCTTTGATCGCGATCCCACTCGTGTCCCAAACTCTCTACGAGGCAGTTTCCGGGTTATCATACCATCATACCTGCGAACGCCGCCTGAGTGAACACGCCGAGCGATGCTTTCATCCGCTTCCGTATGCTCAAGTCCCTGGTACACCACAGCAGAACGTTCATACCCACCCTTCTTCTCCCTCGATGACGCCTGCCCTACCTGATTTGAGACGAAGTATGCACCGATCCTCTGCCGCCAATAGCTCGTATTCGAACCACCGCTTCCACTCCCAGCCAGCCAGAAAGTCCGTCTCACTGGCACTGGCCGCACAGAATGGATGTCCAGCCGGCCAAAGATCCTACGAGAGATCAGCCAGGCTTTTTTGGAAGAGTCTCTGGGTTGTCAAGACAGTGCACAAGGATCATCAGCCATCTTGAAATTGGCCTCCATTTGGATTTGTTTTTTCTTTCTCTATTTTTCATATATATATATATATATTGAAAGATCCCTGGAGGCTTGTGGCAGCCGATTGCCAAATTTTCAGCTATAAGTGGTATGGTGTCCGACCAGAGTGAATTGCAACCGCTTTGGTATTGATGGAGAAGCTATAGCCAAGGAGCTTGGGTTTGCGGGTCTTATGATGAATTCTCTGAATGGTGCAGAGGCTGTACGACATGCTTGGATTCATCGTGAAGATGGGTTCATCCAAAGTTGGCACACGGACCAACAGCCGTGAAGGGTTATGCCGCTCCTCTATCAACGCACGTTGGCCGAAGAATAAGATCCTTCTCAGCGTCACAATTGAGCTACTCCGACATTATCTCGCGACATCTCCAGATATGTCTAAGACTGAAGATCACGATGACTGAGGATCATGTAGTGTCTGAGACTCAAGAGATCGAGTGGATCTGCACCCTTCTCCAGAACCGAAGATTCAAGCCTGGTGATTGCACAGAGGATGCCGTGCGGTACCACTTTGAGAACTTCAAGTTCCCTGCTTTGACTCATATCATATCCACGCTATCAACGTATGAAACCAAGGACGAACAGGAGCCCATCCTTCTTCGGAGGAGATATACCATCCGCCTCCTGGACCAGAGCCTGGATCCAGTCTTCGGGGGAGGCTCTGCAAAGGCGTCCTGAACAGACGGGCGTCATGTCATTTACAGCTTGGGCTTCGGCTCTTGGCCTCTCCTCAAACCTAGGCTTCTCAAACCAGAGCTTGGCTTCTGAGGAGCAAACACGTCCAGCCCAGCGCAACCACTCGGAAGCCTGGACAACTGTGACGAGAGACGAGAACATTGGGCCGCTTGACAATGTTTTGAATTGTGCACCTAACCTTGCTTATCTCAAGATTTCCGTGGACTTCCTGACAGCGGACTTCACTGGCGTCGACGAGAACGACATTGTCATTGACGAGACTACTTTGGTTCACTATTCTCTGAAAACAGTCTACTTACACTTCTTCGACCCTACTCAGTGTGAGGATCTCAACGTCCAGCACGTGCTGATAGCAATTCTTCACGGCATCCTCATAGGCGTTCAAGTATTAGGGATTCACCAAAGACTAGGTTGGAGGGATAACGACTACTGGATCAATCATCTTTGGACAATCAATCAATCATCTAATCTTTGCTACCATTGTACTTCGTCTAGGTGCATCCATCCCATTGCTTCTTCTCTGAAAAGATGTTTTCGGACGACTTGTTGAGAAACAACCGAACAGGACATTGCAGCTCACTCTTAGTCAACGTTATACTAGCGGTTGCATGTCACTACTCTGATAGACCTGAGGCAAGATCTGATCCTCTTGATCACAGTACCGCCAGTGACCACCTCTATGAAGAAGCTGTACAGCTCCGTCCACCAGGTCAATAACCTTGTCCGGCAATGCCCTCGTTAAGAAACTCTCGTCCTTTTTCAGACGGAGAAAGAAGTCTACAGCTGAGCCTCTGCCCCTTCCAGTACTCCACAAAGAAGCGGAAGCATTCGATGATTTTGTCTTCGAGGCGGTTTGTACCTCAGCGCAGAATGACATGTACAAAATGTACGGCGAAGAACACCTTAGAGCACGACGTTCCTCTTCCGCGTCAACGTTGTCGCCCGTCATCCAAACTCATGTTGAGGGCTGGAGCTCGCGCTCCACCAAATCCCGCCTCCCAACCCCTATACAACGCGGCTTCCGGGCTCACATATCCCCATGCTTGCGAACAATGCATGGGCACGCACTCCGAGGAGCGAGAAGTTGAAGTTGTGGCGCGCTACGCGCCAGAGAAAGAGGCACTGGCAAACCGAATTGAACAACTGCAGAGAATGGGACCGCAGCCCTTGCTCTCCGACTTGGACGTCCAACTTGTTCTAGCGGAATATGAACTGTCGGTTCTAGAACTCTGGGAGGAGGAGGAGATACAGCGAGTGTGACAAGTGTATAACGAGCTATGGTGATGTTAGGGAGAATCCAAGGGTTGGATTGTGAGGGGCGAGAAAGTTGGGAAGAGTGGAGGCCCTTTGTGATTGGGGAGCGTGTGCTATATAGAAAGGGAGATTCTCCACTTGGTCCGAAGGGGGTCAAAACATGGGCGGCAAGAGCTGATGAGAATAGCGACGCTTATGTTTTGTGTTTTTGTATGAAGGCGAGTTGTAGGCCTTAGTACGATAGGTGGAACGCAGCGCATGTAATGGAGGCAAAAATGGTCTTACAAAGCATGGTACATCGTATCCCAATCAAGGATACCCTCATTTTGGGAAGGAGACGATGGGAAGAGAGGGAGGAAGGAGGAGGGAGGAGGGAAAGGGAGGAGATGTGGTTCTCGGCTGGTGGTGGAAGACATGGCGGTTCCTAACCCCAACTTCAAGGCTGGCGCGAACCGCTGAATTGTTGAAGGCCTTAGGGGCCACCTTCCAGCACCCTCCCTCCTTTCCAGAGGAAGCTGTCTCTACAAAGACCGCTATCAACATGCCCCAATCAGGTTCTTCTGGAAAGGAGGGCGGGAAGATGACGATGGGAAGGGAGGGAGGAGGGAAAAGCATGAGATGCGCGTTGCAGGCTTTTTGTGCTGAGATGGCACCTTGCAAAAGATCACTGCCCTCCTTTCCGGAAGAACCTGACACTTCTACAAAGATCCCTATCATCATGCCGCAATCAGGTTCTTCCGGAAAGGAGGGAGTGGAGTTTACCTGGGAGGTGGCTGCTTGTTCGCGGCGACGAACAGGCGGCCACCTTCCAAAACCAGTGTACTCCTGCAGAGATCGCTATCATCATGCCACAATCAGGTTCTCCCAGGAAGGGGAGGGTGGAGGAAAAAACCAGCATGGTGATGGCGGTCTCCGCAGGAGTACACACTAACTAAATCTCCTGCGGAGATCGCTATCATCATGCCGCAATCAGGTTCTCCTGGGAGGGAGGGAGGAGGAAAGGCATGATGGTAGCGGTCTCCGCAGGAGTATGCCACAATCAGGTTCCTCTGGAATCGCTGGCGAGTAACGTGAAAAAAGATTTCTTACTTTAATATTCCACAAAATGCAGGGACTCGTAGTGCTTCATTATTGTGACCAGGTGCCTTTCAAAAACCCAATTATCCCATTCCAAGGAACTTACATCCGAGTTAGGAGTACTTTGGTAGATCCAAATGAAGTATTTTGTGTCGAATCTCCATAATCCTCCTCAAAAGCACCATATACGGCTAGTGATAGAAACCTTTTCGCGGTGATGTCTTCGATGCTACCAGGCCCCATGCCTTTCTTATCTCCTTTTCCCAAATACAAATGCTGAACGTGAAGCCTGTGACCAGTCCTAAATATTTGACATAAGTATTCAAACTCCACAGAGGGCCCTGAATTAAAAGTTCTCTGTGAATGGGATAGCCGCACCAATGTTATGAGAACGCGAAGGCTGCGTTTTGTCAGTCTTCTTGCAACATACACCAATTACAGTAAGTTGGTAGACTGTAATGAAGTATATTGTCCATAATCCCCCTCAAAGCAGTGTATGCAGTCAATAGTGAAACCTTTTTGCGGTGATATCTTTGATGCTGCCACACCCTCCCATTTTCCTTCTCCAAAGCGCAATATCAACAACCAAGCCGATGACTACCTAGTTCAAAAGCGAGCTTTGCGTGCAGCAACATACAAACTCCGCGGAGCGGCTTGCATGCCAATATTGCTGCACGCAAAGCTCCACTTTTCCAAGATGAGGAAATGAAGCGGAATAAGCAATCCCAGCCTTCCACCAATAATATATCAGCCCTTCCCAAATGTTTTGCTGAACATACAAACTCCGCGGAGCCGGCTTGCATGGAAATTTTGCTGCACGCAAAGCTCCACTTTACCATGATGAGAAAATGAAGCGGAATAAGCCTTCCACCAATGATATATCGCGCTTGAATGCGAGATGAGGCTTTCCTCACCTCTTCACCGCGTACGCAGCCCATGCAAGGATCTAAATATCTCGCCTCACTCCCTCAAAGCCAATCAAACCATGCTACCAGCTCCCGAGTTGCCCCATAGTGCAGGGGTAGGCGGCATATCCACACCCCCCCCCCGGCCATTCGGCCTTCATACTACCAATGGCAAGGTCAGGCGGAATAGAAGCTAGCCTTTTTGAGGTTTTTTGATGCTTGGCCATTGAACATCGTCCGCGGAGTCCGCGGGAACGACTGACAATTAGTGGTTTGCCCCTGAAGCCTTACGTGTGGCAGGGTCCAATTGCTCTTCGAATTGCTGGTGGCCAGGCCGGGGGAGGTGTAAGCTAGCCTGGTTGAGGTTTTTTGATGCTTGGCCTTTGAATGTCGTCCGCGGAATTAGAAGAAATGAGAGTGATTACTGGTTTGCCCCTGAGGCATAAGTTGTGGTGGCTCCACCACTGGCCCCTGCGGGTGTACCACACTCATGCACGAAATGCAGATCTCCTGTCACCTCTGATGCCTTCGAAGGCCTTGTGAGCTTGTAGACCAAAAAATGAGGCTGTTTTGGTGACGTGTCTAAGCATGTCATTCCTCTTCCCTTTCACATTCACCCCTGCGGACCAGGCAGACTTCAGAGGGTCAGTACGTTACTATTGGCTGGCATTAAAGAACAAAGCCACCGAAGTGAGTATTTGTCATTCATTATCGCCTCCGTATCGCTGTGTTGCTGTAGGGAACACGCGGCTTGTGAAGGCCAATCGCTTCGCTGAGGGGGGAAATAGCCCCTTCGGTCTTCACCGCCCGTGAATTTCTGCATAACACGGCCTCTTTCACTGTCCACACCTTCATGGTTAACACACTGCACCGTGTCAGTAGCTCGGCATCCTCTTCTATAATAACACCCCAAATCCCCCCCTCAACCACACCTCAGTACAGCTGTGGCAATCTATAAGCGAGAAGTTCATAAGAAGCCTAGCTTATTGTTTACACTTCAACTTCCGACTCACCGTCCGTTTCAGATACAATCTCTCTTGTCACACTTCGTTATCTGATCCACGGTACATTTCGAATACAATCTTTCTTTTAGCATCATACAAGAGGGATGACCGTACATACCTCCCTCCTCGACACCGCTATTCCCAAGTCAGGCTCCTCAACGCACATTCGGACATTCGAACATTCTCTCAAAGGCTGTTGGATTACCGAGACTTAAGGTCGTTTGGTTTTTGAAACTTATTCCACTGTTTCAATGGCTCTTCAGCTGCTTGATTATACCCTAAAACCTTCCGTTTTCGACTCGAAAAAGCGTGAAAAGGCGTTACAACCCAGCCGAGAACAACAATTTCACGCCATCCTCCGCTTAAACTTCCCCTGAGCGAAGCATATCCTTGCTTAGACTGGCTATAAACATGGCTCTGAGGACTTAAAACTTCCCTTGAGCGAAGCACATCCTTGCTTAGAGTAGCTACAACAGATGGCTCCGAGGACTTAACACCTTCCCTCATTTGCACCAAATTTTGCGGCAAAGACTTCATCCTTGTGGCTCTGAGGACTTAAACCTTCCCCGGAGCGAAGTACATCCTCACTCAGAGTGGCTATAAACATGGCTCTGAGGACTTAACACTTCCCTCATTTACGCTAAAACGTACGGCAATGCCTGTCATCAATACAACTTTTCACTTTAACGACGTTGAGGATTTTGGTAACACAATTCCCAAGGGATCGTGAATCCAAGATCATGAGTGGCAGGTCCGTGCTTCATATAAGACTGGAACCCCTTCTTGAAAATTCCTTCTTTCTGGGATCACAACACACCGAACTTCTACCGTTCAAAGTCGCCTTTAACGCTACCACGGCATGCTTCTGTGTCATTGAGACTTTCACCATGCCTTTTTCGAGAGTCTTCAAGCACCCTAATACACAAACTCGGCAGTGAACGCGTCCAGAACAACCCACTGTTCGACTTAATGCTTGCCGCACAAGCCTTTGAAGCTCACAACATGAAGTCCCAAGAGTTGTGCTATGCATGGCAGAAGAACAGCTTTCGGCACAAACGTTACCATACACGGGCTCAGACCAAGGCGAGGACAGGAGCACTACAAACACGTTTTGACACACTGTTTAGTTCGGAGTTGATCAGAAGGTCGAATGAGCTCAAGAAGTGACGAGGCTAGCTCAAGGCGGGTTTAATTCGGCGTTCGTGAAGTCTACAAAATATCAGTTTCATCAGAGTGCGATCCTCTACAACACTCTCAGAGGGTATTACATAGTCTGCTTGAACCAGACGTTTCGTTTCATCGCCTCGAAAAGTCTATCGCGAGCTCAAGAAGTGATAGGGCTAGCTCAAGGCGGGTTTAATTCGACGTTCGTGAAGTCAATAAAAGTTCACTTCTATCGGGGTGCAATCCCCTACACTAGAGCTTCATGTGAATTCAATTTGGTAGACAGAGTTGTTTAAGGCACCGGCAGTATTGCTCTCGGTGATGGTAACACTTCTTGGCGTCATTACCTTTATGCAAAACTTCTCGGTTTGGGGAATTACCACTGAAGGCTGCTTACTCTATTGAAATTGACACTCTCAGGTGGTAAAACAAAGTCTGCTCGCACAATCACTTCTATCGGGGTGCAATCCTCTACGACGCTGTCAGATGATATAACTCAGTCTGCTCGCACACAGCTGCTATGGTTTGCCCATTTTCTGGCGCTTTGCCTGGACCTATTCTTCACGGAGATGACCAAAACCGGCGACAAGCCAGACATCCAACCGGGCCTGCCTGGGGCTTCGTGCAGTGCTTTGTCCCCATACGAGGAGTGGAAGGCTGCACACCAATTCCTGCATGCTTGGTGCAAGTGATCACCTTGACGAGTTTGACACTGCAATATTGCACGACACCAAGATTTCTTTTGTTCACCAGTCGCTTCGCTTCACTTAAGAAATTAAATATGGCACGATATCAGTCTTAGCTAGGATCAGGGCGACAAAAGGAGCACTCAAGCACGTTTGGCAACACTTTCCAGCACACAGCTGCTATGGTTTCCCCAGTTCTTGGCCATGTTCACGCTTTGCTTGAACCATTCCGTCTCGGGGACATTCCAAGGACGACGACAAGCCTGTTCAACAATCGTATAAAATTCATGTTACGATGTCAAATTCGCCGAAGCTGGCATCGAGCACTTGACCGCATTGGTGCCTGGATTCTTCTGCGTGGTCTTGCCAAGTCAGGACACATTTCCGTTGCTTCTGACGATGCTGCGCAAACGCTATTAGCCTCGGCGCCGTGCCTGCTTGGGGGTCCGTCCAATGCACTTCATTAATATGGATCAATATCAATCCTCGATTGACCAGATCGCTTGCGTAAACCAAATTTCACCTCCGATCCTACAGACCGAATATATATCTGAACCAACACTTGTGCCAGAGATCATACGTATGATAATTGAATTACTACTGGACGATCGCTCGGTAAAATTCATCCCTTTGTCTCCGGAGTGCGAATTTTAAGGCCGAGCAAAGTCGAGACTCTTTTCTAGGGCAAGCTCGACGTCTCCCTGGGCAGCGGAGGTGTCTATTAACGCGACCAAGTTTCTCCACAGAAGAATGAACGTCACTGCAACACCTCAGATTTCGTGGACCACCAAGCCCGACAATTCCCAAATCGCCCGGCTGTGGCATTCCCTATTCCTCAGACGAGTGGAGGAGAACAATGGGACTTGTCCTTCCAATTTCTTTGTTCTTGGTCTCATCACTCCAATCGCATTCCCAATCACCCACCTGTTGGATGTGTCTATTAACGCGACCAAGCTTCTCCGCAGAAGAGTGAAAGATTTGTTCCGTTCCACGCCCTGCAAGAGTGAGCATGCCCTTGGAGTTTATCAGAGCTCTGTCACCAATCTTGAACCAGCCGTCAGTTGTGAATGCTTCTGCTCTAGCGACTTCGTTATTGAAGTATTCTTTGAATACTACAGGCCAGTCACTTCGAGATCGACATGCTCATTAGGCTGAGCAATCCTCCCATTCTCAGACTGAACGGTAACCCGCATCTGGATCCCAGGTATGCACGACGGAGCAGTCTTCGATTACAGACACACCGTCCTCGCACATTATCAGCTTGGCAATACAATAGCTTTCACTGAGAAGCAACATCTGAAGGTTAGCCTTCGTGATGTAAAAGAGAGCTTTTCGATAGAAGAGCAGATTTTTCAATGCTCCCCCGAAGAGGTGTTCGCGTGTGTGTGCAGTTTTAACAAGCTTGCTGCTTCCAGCGCCATACTTCCAGAGCCGTTTATGACAATACTATCGCCACGGCTTCGAATGATGTTGCCAGACAAGCACCAAAGGCAAAGAACAAGTTCGTCAATGCTCTCCAGACGAGGCCTTTGCTACCAACAAGCAAGAGTAACCAGGAAGTGGTATCCTTAGAGAGGAGCTTTCTACAAAAACTGTTGAACCGAATGCCAGCCTGGAGGGTGGTGATAAGTGACAATGACCAAGAGGGATACCTTGTCGACTATCTAAGGCGAGCACGATTACAATATCGACGTTTCACTCATGCCTGAATTTACAATCGGTGTTCTGCTTCCAGGATGGGCCCACTCACACCTCAAATGCTCAGCTACGACGGGAGATTCAGACTGGTCTCAACTCAATTCGAGATCGGCACGGTGCGTAATTTCAAGGAAAAGGAGGAGGTGATTTCAATGGCCGTCACTTCGACAGTGATGAGCTCCGCCCTCCATGCTCTAAGGTACTTCGATAACTTCATGACTTTCATCCTGATAATCACGACGGACCAAGCTCGTGATATCTCAAAACCCTGCAGGCTATATTCGGCGTCAGATGCTTGGCTACCTAGCTCCAGCACATTCTTGTCTCAGCAGCTGCGACAATAAGAGAACTCAGGCTCCTTCACTGCAAGATTATCCACCTAGTCTAGCCTAGTGATATGTCCGACCCAGCACCCAAGCAACGACAATTAATCAATGAGTACGTGATTGTCCTTCAGGAGTTTGGGTGTGAATGTCTGCAACGTGACTGATCAAATTGCAACACGTGCTCTGCTACCCGGTTTTGCGGGTCTTAAGTGGCCAAGACTCTTAGACATGGCCTCTATCAAGCCTTCATGCCTCTTCTCCGTCAATCCCGGGGGACCATTGTCCAGATCGGTCCTGTCGTGGGCTGTTTCCCTTACGCTTAGGGCTCCATTCATAATGCAACGGTCCAAGCAATGATCATTTGGAAACGAATGGACTGCAAGCTTATCGGCCCCCAAGTTTTCATATCATCGCCGCCTGATGACCATCCCCAGTTTTCAACCAGGCCAGTGTTTGAGAGTTCACAAAGCGGAATTCGACTGGGTGACAGAGCTTTTCGTGCTCCACCAACTGACATCTCTTCAGCCTAGATTGGGACCCGGTTATCACACTTTGAACTCGAACAACATCACCAAGTCATTCACCGAGCGATTCGAGGGCCAAATTCTGCCTGAATGTGACCCCATTCACCAGGCTGCGGGAGCATCGAAGTCAAGAGGGTCTTAAAAGCAGAGGACTGAAAAAACCCACATAGTACGGGTCCCGGTGATCAGGGTGATTGTCTCATTGGGTGGATAGGGCAGGGCACCTCATATACCGTCATAGGATATGGAATGTTAATCCTCCTTATCCTTCGTATAAATAGTCTCTACTGCCGGTGGGCTACCTTTGCATCGACTATGAGGACGCTCTAATAGTCAATCTCCTAGAGGTTTGGAGAGCCTTAGCGACCAAGACATTGATCGATATTCCGATATACAATTTTCTATATACTGTTCCCTACGATAGGCTATCAGGTCTCTTAGTACACAACGATGAAGGTCATCTTATTCCTACGCTTGGAGCCAGTGGACCAAAAGCTCCTCTGGGTCCCAACTTTCCCCCTGCTCCTCCAAACCCATCAGGGCTAGTTCTACCTCAGCTACTGATATCATCCGTGTACAAGGGATACATTCGTCCGCCTCAAGCCTACATTCCCGTTGCTCGCTTACGTCAAGGGCCAGGCCATCAGTACTCGGCCGCATGGAACGCTTCAGCCTCATAGTACCAAAGCCCTTATCCAAACGCAGAGATACCGCAGAGAGGCTGTCTCCGAAGGATGGTATGATCCGAGGGAGAAGAAGGTGAAGATGGAGGAGACGCTGAGGTCAATGAAGATGATGATGACTATGACGGTGTATATCGCTTGCAAAGAAACGAGAACGACAATTGCTGGTATATTGAGGCTCAAGATGAGGAAGATGGTTCTTTTTTCTAAGTTAACGGACACAGCACATCTCCATCACACCTCAGGGGGATATCAACTGAATTTCCAAAGGGATCCCTCAGTCTCATCGTGCAGCGATAGGCGTGCTACCAATTCTCGGCGATGGTCATGAAACCAGTATCCAAACGCATGCAATGTCTAGGCCAAGTGCCAGACTGTTGGCGTCGAAGAGACATGCAATATGGTTCCACTACTATCGCATTTATATTTCCTCGCCAACGAAAATTCTCGATCCCGTTCAAGCAACACTTCTTCATGTTGATACTGAACCCCGCAGGATTAGTCGAAGACTGAACCACGCACATTCCTAGCGATTTGGACTTGTTCTCCTGTTATCACACTGTCGATTCGTGCTTTACATCTCAGATGATGGGACGCGAGCGAAGTTTTGGACAAGCGGAAAGATGTATCTACACCGTAATCTTGAATCAATAAAACTTCCTTTTACCGTCCGTAACTTTCTCATGCAGAATTTTCTACTGTAGACCTGCCATTAAACTCATTGGAAATGCCAAAGAAGATGTGAAGAGAGGAGTAGTCAGCCGCGTCGAAAAGCTCGATGCTGAACGCAAAAAGAGCTGGCAATGGGCAGGAATATCCCTATAGACATGCCGCCTTTCCACTGTGAATGCCATGCACGCCCATCAATACCCTTCCAGTCCTCGGAACACTTTCCAGCATGACCAACAGCGATACCGTAGCCACTGCGAGCCTTGGATTAGCCGAGAACCAATATCCAGTCCCGTGTTGTGTCAAGCACGCTAACCTCTCGATTCACACAACAACAAGCAGCAACAATAGCTTCACCTCCAGGTACACTGCCACCTTACCTTCCACGTTGACTTTGACTTCTTCCACATCCTCGTCTGCCCCGTCATGCTTTTCTACATCTTCCTCGTCTACACCTTCCCCTTCCGCATCTTCATCTTGCACAACCTCCTCATCCATATCCTCTACCGCCTCCTCTTCCGTCAGCTCCTTCTTTTTCACACCCGATTCGACCAGAGCAATCTTCAATGATGAGAATGTGCGGCTGTGGCCTCATCTTGCAACTTATTACTGTACTAGACCAGTGCTCACAGCCGGCTTGTGGAGAATAGAATGTCTTCGAGCGTTGAAAGATCACTGAGTGGCCACTATTTCAGCACGCCTTTGCCTTTCACCACCAGTTGACTGAACGGGAAATTTTCTTTTAAATCGTGCTTGTCCCGTGCGGCTTATGAGTAAGTCCCTTTGCAGCTTTGGGTATCTTAGGCATCAGAAGGCTGACAATTATCGAAGCACACAGGTTCAACAAGTTTCGACACTTTTCTAATGATCATCATGATTCCGCGCCCTCCAATAGCCTTCCAGCAGCACGAGGATATGAAGACGAGGCTCTGATGATTACTCAATCTTGTTGATCCTTAGCCACATTGCGCGGAACTTCAAGGAATGCTGCTTGTCACAAGCGAGAACACACCGGTCGGTGATCTTCCAAGGCAAGTACAATTCTATCACGACATTCATATCTCAATACTGACAGCAAAGCTGAAGTACAGGGTTTTCGCTGGCCTCTTTGCTTTACTCGGTCGCTCATTCCCTGATGTTGGCATATCTCTCCCAAGATCACCGGCATTCGTTGAAGTGGAATTCATTGTCTGGCTCTGACTCAGTGCAACTGATACATGACGGTAAGCACACACCTCCCAGTCATATAAGACCAAGCTAATTTTAAATTGCTAGAACATGTGCAAACCACCCTGCCAACTTTGACGACAAACACCTCTGGAGCTCGAAGGTCATGTCATTAGTCATATCACTTGAAGCCGTCAGTGCAGATCCATTATTCTTCACCGGCAAGTGAACAGTCATGGGCCTTTATAGGTACAAGGCGGAGGGGGGCGATGATGCCAGGGTGAAGAAAATAACCCTGGCGGAGCTCTGCTGCCTTGATATCGCTGCAATAAGAGTGGAAGTCTTAGCCACGCAATCACATTCGGGCATGGATACGACGAGAAGCCAACACAAACAGATGCGGAGGCATGTGGTGTTTTCGTGTGTATAAATGCCTACAGTGCGTTAATATCTGCAAATAACAGTTCTACTAGCCCTCTGCCAAATCCGCCATTTGTCTTCCCAGTCCCAT
Organism: Cladonia metacorallifera KoLRI002260; assembly: GCA_000482085.2. NCBI lineage: Eukaryota > Fungi > Ascomycota > Lecanoromycetes > Lecanorales > Cladoniaceae > Cladonia > Cladonia metacorallifera. Next base: position 312,858 of record KI911116.1, on the reverse strand, counting down.
CTGATGTTACGAGTGAGACACAAGCTCATGGGAGGTCTTCCTCTAACCTGGCTGTTACTGGATCTCGACGTCCTGCATCCCGTCAAGACCTCAGCAGGTGTCCCTGAATATAAGTCGCGAAAGTTCAAAAAGCACCAAGACATGAAAGAGGCAACGCATTACCGGCCTTCGAATTCAGTCCGTCCAGTCCAAGTCCAATCGACCGTCCTCCTAGCCCGCCACGTTTACCAACAAGGAAGATACCTCCTCGAAGCCGTCAACTCACTTCAGGCGAAGACAATAGCCTTCGTTAAGAATACTTCGAGCAAAGCCGCCGATGGCCTCGGTATAGCAGGAAAAGGGTTCTTTCGAAAGATGTCCAGAAGCGGGAGTAGTAATGCTAGGGAAGAAGAACCAGCACTTTATGTGTGTACCATCATCGATCTAGGAGCGATGATGCTGGGGCGAAGAAATCAGCCTCGGTGGGGCTCCGCAAACAGCTCGAACGGGAAAAGGCCTGCACCTCAACCTTGCACTACACAAGAGCGGAGGGGGCCGATGATGCCAGGGTGAAGAAATAACCCTGGCGGAGCCCCGCTTTGCAAGCAACTCGAACGGAAGGGGGGAAGGCGCGTTGCTAAAGCAGAGGCGGGGGCGATGATGCCAGGGTGAAGAAAATAACTCTGGCGGAGCCCCTGGCCATTGTGGGGCACCAGCCAAACAGAAAGGTATGTCATACAAGGCCTTGCAACTCAGACAAGGCATTTACTCACAATCTGCTTAAAGACCCCTGGCTAATCTTATTCCTCCATATAGACGGCTTACTCCATCGGATGACTGGGAAAACGGAGAAAGCTCCCAGCCCCCCCCCCCCGTCCACGCTTGGACGTGAATACAAGTGAGGAGCGCGCCATCGGTGTTCAATCTGGTGCATACCAATACCGATACCAACTTCAGTCCAAACGGTAAAGTTGGCGGAACCACCTCCTCGGCATCCCAAGATCCGTTCGTCTCTGGTTCGTTCTCAAACAATGTAACGCAGCCCGCCACTGGGGTGTCTAAGCTGTCACCTGGCGCTTCAGACTTCACCCCTGCTACGAGCATCGCATTCTCCAGCAGCAACGGTCATCTCATTCCCATTCCAAGCCAGCACGCCAAGGGATATGCCCCCCATCAAACTTGGCAGACGATTCATTTGGTTTCCCCCACGGGTTAGATTTATCCACCATAAACCATTTCTCCCTCCGCGGTCTGGTTCATCAACCATCAACCATACACCCTCATCAAACTTGGCAGACGATTCGGCGAACATTCCTTGGCTGACACGGGACGATCTGATGGCATTGCAAAGGGACATTCCTTCCTTCTCACCTCGAACAACCACCATAAAAAGTTGGTTAAGTCCACTGCTGGCTCTCCACCAATCTTCGCCTGTGTTTGATGCCTTTGACAGCATCACGGAGCGGCTGCACCGCCGCGTTACAAAAGTCCTGTGCCACGAACTTGATATTGTGGTTCTTGCTATGTCTGGGGCAGCTCGAAACACCGGACTTGCTTGTTCTCCTCGCCCTCAACAGCTGCGACCCACCTGGACCCTCGCCCACGGGCTTCAACGTGTGACGCATAGAAAGCCACCAAGAATACCTACACAACCCCGAGATATACCAGCAGTTCAGAATGATATTCGTGGGGGAAACCATCAGCTCCATGGAACATGCTTGACCTCGACACCCATTCATTGCTTCGGCAATCGTAGAAGATTCAGTCTCGGCTACAAGGAGGACAACACTGCCAGGTGCAGTCAGGGCTCTGATGACCAACCATACGCCTATGTGGTAGACCGCGTTCAGATAGGCGCCTTGGACGCCGACCTGCATAAGATTATGAATGAGGGCCTCGGGATAACCAACGAAGAGTGGCAAGCTCTGGGTGAATTGAGGGATGCCATCTTCCCGGGGGCACGCATTGGATGGTTTGCGGCGGCGAAAGACCAGGTAGACATTGGCGAGATCCTGGCTCATGTGATCCCAATGGGGGATGGATGATGAGCCCAATGAATCCTACGACGACGATGACGACGAGGAGTTCATCCATATACCATGCTGACGAATGCATTACATTATGCGAGCCACGACTCCAGACGCCCTCAGAGCGAGTTTCACCGAAAGGTGGCCCGACATCATGGCCCATCTACCCAACCTGCAATTTATCGAAATGCATGACCCCACCAACTGCGCTCAGGGCTCTAGCAGGTGTCTTACTTCGATGGCCGTAGAGGAGCTTGAGAATATTTTAGAATAATGAAAATCGCAGTGTGCAATATCTATCGTGTGCCCAGCGTAATTCGTATGCCACCAACTCTGAATCGTAGATTTCTACACGTAAGCAAACTTGGCTGAGTGGCGGCCTCCAGTCAGAAGATCACCTTGAAACAAACTATAAATTCTTGTGGTGATCGTGGAGGACCGCCACCGCGACAAATCCGGTCCAGCCCTACCAGTTCGGTTGTTGACATTTGTCCTTGTGGCCACATTTCAGTGAACTTTTGCAACACCTCACCTTCCTCTTCATCATCCCCCCCTTCCCCCTCCAGAAAATTCAAAAAACAAAAAAAGGATTAGGTACGTCTACCAGCTGCCTCTTCAATACCAAGACCTCCTCTTCGCTCAGATACTGATGCAACATGACTCTAGGTTGCGGAGGTTCCTCCCTCCAAAAAAAAAACCAAAAAAAAAGAGATTCAGGTACGTCGAGCAGCTGCAGTCTTAATACCAAGACTTCTTCTTCGCTCAGATACTGATGCAGAATGACTCTAGGTTTTTAGAAAAAAAAATTTTAAAAAAACAAAAAAAAAGGTTCGGTACGCGTACCAACTGCATTCCTTCTACCAAAACCTCCTCCTCAATCAGATGCTGAATCAGAATGACTCTAGGTTGCGGGATTCCCGCGTGAAGTTCCCACCCCGTGTCCTCGGGAGGGGACCAATCCAGCGTTCCCTCCCGAGGACAACTTTGAGAGCTTCAAGATTGCAAGTCACGGTATTGTCAGGTACGTCGGACGCATCCCAGAACTAAAGATGCTTTCGATGACTGACTGGTGATCGTGAAGCACAGGCAAGAAGGACATCTTTTTGGAACATCTGGATCTCCTCGTGGGACACCAGCAAGCAAGATCTCAGCGTTCTCTCCTGAGGACAACATTGAGAGCTTCAAAGTTGCAAGTCACGGTATTATCAGGTAGGTCAGTACCGTCCAAGGATTGGATGAAGATGTGCTTCGGATGATTGGCTGATGGCTGTAAAGCACTGGCGTGACGGATACCATCAGCCATCTTGGAAGTTGTCCTCCGTTTGGGGGGGGTTTTTTTTTTTTTTTTTTTTTAAAATCTCGGCGTTCTCTCCCGAAGACAACGGCGCCACGTGGCCGCTCCGATCGAGAAAATGCGAAGGCGCGTCGAGTACTCGGCATCAATGACGATGGAGGAGGACTGATTGCGGGACGTGTGGACAAGAAGAAGCCGTCAGGATTGGCGAGGGCGTCGAAGAGCTTGATGGGGCTTATGAAGCGGGAGTAGGGGACATTCATGGGGTGGACTGGTTGCACTAGGTGTCAGTGATTCGACGAGCACGAGACCAAGTACAGCCCGCGAGAGCAGCCTGCCAGCTGGTACAGTACTTCAGTCTACTCCTTTCACCATTGCCCCACTTGGCAATCCACAATCTTCCAATGGAGTAGCAGGGACTGGCGCCTCCGCCATTGCAGGGGTAAGCCATGCTTTACATATTTGAAGTGAAAGAATGCTAATGAACATCAGACGTGGCCAGGACTTGGTCTAAACAGCAACTCGAGAGCCAATTTGCCCTCTCCAAGTCCCAAACATCACGCCCTTTGCACATTAACACCCACAACTGATTCCCTCGACCTCCGCCACCTTGGGGAACGCCCAGAAGGCTGCCTCTGCTCAAGTAGCGAGTGTTCAGATGACCCTAAAGATGCCACTTTTGGTGCGAAGTTGCAAGTCACGGTATTGTCAGGTACGTCAAAACCGCCGCAGGGGCAGTCCTCCAAGTCACATTCCCACTCTATCACACGGCGAGAAGAGATCACTTCATCTGAGTTGGAGGCAGGCGTTGTGGAAGCCGATGAGCTCACAAGGCTGATCGTTGACAACAAGGCCAACGTGAAGCCGTCATATTCCATGATCACTCCCCTTGTGAAAAACATAAAGCACCATGGAGCAATAGTAACTGACTCTTCTTGAGGTAGATCCAAGTCTTTCGGTGTTTGCCTACCAGCATTGGAGCTCCGGTGCCTCACATTGAGCGAACTTACGGCTTCGCGAGAGGTTCGAAGAAGATTGAGGAGGCCAGTGGCACCTGATCCAAACCTTGAAAACAAAGAACAACACCTACCCCGATGCCGGGGCATTTCTATGGCCCGTCGAAGAAGTCAGGCCTGAAGAGCTCCTCGGGACCAGCCTCGAAGCATTGGATCCTATTCGCGTCGATCACAAATGCCACATCGTCTTTGATGATAAGCGGCCCCATTGCCCACAGAACATCCTTCTACGAAACAGAAGAGGTACTTCGGCATCCACCAGCCCGTACGAAACCAGACTCCGGCACACCGCCGTCACCATCCTTGGTATCCGGTGTCTTTGGCCAACAGCATACAGCCCACTACCCCCGACCAGGCTCAACCAAGGAACGACATTCGGGGCTCTACCAATGGCTCAGCCGTAGCAAGAAGCCAAGGCGGCCAGTGTATTCGACACCCCTGCCACAACCAATGATTACAGCCTCAAGGCCCCGTTGCTGCCAAAACCCCTTTGTCATAGCAGACCATGGAAGAAACGAATGCCTCGTAGCCCATACCTGAAGATCTTACGATTGTCACCAGCCATCATCGTTATCGAAATCGACTGTCACCTTCACTCCGCAATCTTCCCTCACCACCTCCAGAACCTCCTCAGCAAGCAGCGCAAGACAAGATGCATCAAACACCTTCAGGACTCGTATGGTGGCCATGGAGACGGCAACGCTTACTGGGTCTTGAAGGTTGGGTCTTGAAGGTTGAGTTTTGAAGATTCAGAAGCAAGGGTCGCCTCTGAATCTTCAAGTCCCATGTACCAACAGTGTTATTTCATCATGTATATTAGCCGCCCAATCTCATACTCTTGAATACCCAGATATGCATGACTGTTGATTCATGTCTCAAATCAACACCTCCCATATAGATCTTCGAGACACCGCCCCTCCCTGTCCATTCTGGTTACTCTCGCGCGGCTAAATCAATGTGACAGAGTGACACGAAGCTAAACTTGCGCCAGAAGGAGAGCAATATGTGTTCCCTTGTTTGACTAGTCTGACTAGCCTGACTTCCTCCACTCGGTGGGGGCGTTGGAATCACGACGGCGATGACGTGAGCCAAGGCGCGCGTATAGAGATAGCTTGATATGCAATTATCCGGCGTGGGGGCCCATATTGTATCAATTGTTCCTTATGTGGTTGAAATTGCCCCAAGGCCAAGCACTTCCTCCGTCCCTTGTATCTAGCTCTTTTGTATCAAACGAGCTCCTCCCAAACCGTTCATCGAAGTCTTGCAGCGGATCTGTTGAAAGTCCTGAGAATATCTCCCCATGCCTCAGTATCAACTCATTCGATTCGTCGTCGGTAGTGCGTAGTGGAAGTAGGCAAATGTAGGCAAACTCGAATTCGCTCATCCGCCCCAATACCGCTACCCACCCTCTCACACCATCTCAAGAACTCCAGGCAACAGCAGCAACCCGTCAGCACTACTCGTCCCTCATCCTGTCATATACTCACCCCCAATCCCGCGTTGTCGGAAATTTCTTCCAGACGGCAAAGCACCGACCAACCTGCAATCCGCGCGGAACAGGTTCCGCTTACACCTTCCTAACTCGCTGATGAACTATGGCCCTGCTGCTTGGGGGTTGGTTGGGCGCCATAGAAACCACACCCTTCCCTTTGCCCCTTTTTCTTGAGGGATGTAGGATATGTAAAACAGATATGTAATGAAATATCAGAAGCCTGAATTCAACTTTTTGTTTTTCCAAGGATTGTGAGCTACTTGTATTATTATTATCTATTTTTGATTGTTTGTAGGGGAGATAAGAGAGAGAGAGAGAAAGATGGATCAGTGGGAAGGCACGATTATAAGCGTGCCGGCGAGTAAGATCCAGCAGAGTCTGGGGTTGACGAATAGTTTGCATGACAGGGATATCTGGCAATTATTCCTTGTGAGTTGTATAGTTGTTCTTCTGCAATAGCAATGGACTTGATTTTCTGACCGGTGGATCTTGGCAGCGAGTGTCTAAAGAATTCTACGAAACGCTACCGCCGGACACCAGTAACACGTCGTGGACCGTCCTAGAGCCCGAAATCAAACAGCGCATTCGGGCACAACTAGGCGCTTATTGCCGGGAAAAGGGAATCTTCAAGGATCAGGATGTGGAGCCGGCGCTGGAGTGGAGGTTGTATCAATTGCAGAGGAATCGGAGGGCGGAGATGAAGAAATCGAAGCCTGGTATGGATGGCTTTCATTCAGCCTTGCACTAATTAAGTCTGAGGGAACTAATCGTTCTAGAACAATCCGCTCAGACCCCCGCAACGTCTTCGAAAGGTGCAACGCCTGCGCCGGATACGACAGGGTCGCCGTCATCGAGTACTTCGAAGCCGGGATCAGCTTATTATGATCCCGTGCGGGACACGCAGTGATGATATTCTCTACATGGCGATGTTGACTACACGGAAGCCTACGCATCAGGATCCCAGCTTCTCCTTGAGGAACTGCTCGATACATTTCCTCCCCTCCGCCGCACTCTCCGCCTTCTCAAAAGCAATGAATCCATGAGCGGCCCCGGGGAACAACTTCGTCACCGCCTCACCCCCCGCCATCTGCCACCGCACGGCCATCATGACTGTATCCTCTAGGAGACAATCCTCCGTACCACAAGTGAATAGGGCTGGCGGTAGCTTCATATTGCTCAGATCGGCATAGAAGGGGGAGATGGAAGGATGCCGTCGCTCTTCGAGGGTGGTGTTGGGAAGAAAAGCGTTAAGGAACTCACGAGTTATGTCGGGAGTGAGGACACCAAGGGGTTTAGAGATGTTGCGGAGATGAGGCAGCATTGAGAGGTCGTAGGCTCCGAAGTTGAGGAGGAGGCCGGAGAAGGCGAAGGACGGGCGGCTTTTTAGGAGGTGGAAGGCTGAAAGGGCCGTGAGGTGTGCTCCAGCAGACTAGAGGGGTCAGGAAGAACTCGGGTTGTTTTTGGGGGGCTTTTGACATACCTCCCCACCAGCGAACCTCAATGGGGCGCCAAACTTGGCCTGGGAGTTATCGACAAGCCATTCAGCAGCGTCATAACAGTCTTCTGGTCCTTGGGGGAAAGGATGTTCTGGAGCTAGCCTATAGCCTACTGAGATTACAGCAAGGTTTGCACCCTCGGCGATTCTCTTCATGAGAACATCTTGGCTATTTCATGTTAGCTTACAAGCAAATGCCTAAAGTATAGGATTGAGACGATCGAAACGCACTCTTTCTCGCCCATCAAGACCCAGCCACCTCCATGTATATGCATGAACACGCCTTGTACTTTACCACCGTGCTCAGGCGTTATAAACCGGCAAGGAATGTCCCTCCCCTTATCTCTGGAAGGAATATTAAAATCTTTTCCTTCTTCTAAACGAATTGGTTTGGGCAATGCTGTCTCTCCATTCTCTCGCATTTGGCGGTACTTGGCGGCACCGACCTGGAGACACCATCAGCCTCAGATCTATAGCCTCAGTCCAGCTTAAGTTCTTGCACAGACATCGTACCATCGAGGTCCTTTTGCTGTTATAGCTACCAAAGTGTCAGTCAGTTGCTTTTCCGATTCGCTTACGGATTCTGGCCTGAGCTTCGAAACGTTGAAAGTTAGATCGCTTTGAATAGACATTGTAGTATATTGATAGGTATATGTAGTGCTATTCGCCGTAAATCCAAATTTGGGAGCAAGAAACAGCGTCGGTGAAATCGAGAGTTGTCTTGTCTTTATCCATTGAGGGGTCTCAGGCGTCATAGTCGGGATTAAATTTTGGAGTCACTAAAATTGCCGAGGCTCCTCCAATTGACCCAAACCACAGCTCCGTTACCCCTCAGATCCGAGGATATAATTATCTAGCGGTAACCTCCATCGGTGCTGATTGTTCAAAGAGATGATTTCTGGATTGGCATGAGGCCCGCCTGTATCCATTGGCAATTCTAAACGCGCGCAGAATCTGATTGCCTTTCACTCCACGGCGGAAGACCAGGTGCTGGGGAAATCGGAACAACGCTATGCTCGGGAACACAGGAAATCAATATCTTGACATCCAGCGATGGCCTTGCTCCATGTACTCTCACTTCTAGGGGCTGTCTATGGACCATGCAATGATCAGTGAACTTATCTTCGAGCTCACCCGTTCTACACTCCAACCAACTTAAGACCATCTTTTGTTATTCTCGGCTGCTCGCAGTGCTGCTCGCCCTCAATATCAGGAACCTGTGTCCAAGGTGAAATCCAATATTCAACAATCAAGCATTCCGCATGGTCTCGGGGGTTGGGTAGCATGATTCCTCCAAGGCGTTGTCCCGCAAGGCTTCAACTCGTTCCATATGGCTAAGCCCTGGAGAACCCCAGGGTTTCGGATGCCATAGCACTTCTGAAGTCCATTCGTTCCGACCATTTTGTCCTCAGGTAGTAGTGCTTTATGGTTCTTCATTCCCAGTAGTTGAACTTCCCATGCATACACGCCTAGCACGATACTGAGTCGTAAATCCTCGAAGGGTAACTGCGTAGCTGCTGGTAAGATGTAAGCTCTCCGCGAAGACGTGTCGGTTCGAAACACGTTGAATCCACGCCTCGGGGGTCAATGGCAGGTCTCAATCAGTGCACAAGGCTGTTACATGTGAAGATACGTATACGACTCTCAAGAGGTGCCCCCAACCTATATCTCAGTCAGTGTGGTTATCAGGTAGCAAAAAAGGCAGCGTTTGCACGCAAAACCGTAGTTCGACGGTATTGCGAAGATAGGCTACCGCCATCTTCCCTGCCTACTAGCTTTGCAACGTTGGGGCGGGCTCTGGCATGACAAAGAATGTCCCATCTTTCAGCCCTGAATTTTGATGCAAACGCCAGAGCGAATGATAGGCAAGCGAAGTCAAAATCGTAGGCCTTGAGAGGATAGACGGAGGCCCCCAGTGAGTATCGGCTACAGTTTAGGAATGAAGACGACGCTGCTCCCCTTTTAGCAAGAGTGGAGCAGAAGTTATGATTAGAGGGCGCTTTAGTGCTCTAAAGATGCAATTTTTCTACACTTTGAGCAGGAACATGTCCACGGTCAGCTTGGACTTCAAGTAGAGATTCAATCTTTAATCAAGCGCTGAAGGCTTCCATATAGGGACGACGAAGCTGTACAAGGGGTATTGTTCTGAGAATGGTGGAGCAGCGTTTCATACGGGATTTGCCATACACGCATGACTTGTGTACCATTCTGTGACTACATTAGCCCCCAAGAAAGCCTGAAGCGATAGGACCGCCACAAAAACCGCGCTCATGCCCTGCTAGGCTCAAGTCTGCATATTTGGAATGTTGACAGGAGAACATGTCAAGGGATTAGGTGGGCGGAAGTCTTCATAGTGGACAATAAGCGTCAACGAGATTCCACACTCCACACATCCACGCCCCCATAGAGACCGTTGGTATCCAAAGAAGGGCGGAAGCATGATAGCAGGCATAGTGGCTTGGAACGTGGTAGTTCTGTACTTCTGAAGGGTCGCAGCACTGATGATTGTCCTTAATCTTAAGTGAGGCACATGGAGCAAAGGCATCATAAAACCACCTAGCCTTCAGCATATCTGCTCTTCTCCAGTGGAAATACTGAAATACATGTATATGAACAAACCGACAGGTCAAGATAATTCCCGCAATTGACGGAGGTTGTCTATGAACGTTGATGGGTCGATCTCCTCACCCCATTGGAACCCCCTGAAGGTTTTTGCCAGCCTCGTAGGGCGACCGAAGCCTCCCTAGCGTCTCCTTGTCGCATCAGCCCAAACACGAAACGTCTAAGTAGACTCGACCCTCACCACCTCACTTGCTACACACCTCCACTACCCCAGACTTACCTCCTTCAGCTACCCTGTAGCTGGCGAGAACCCTTTTTCTTTCTATTCTACCCAAACATCTTGACCCTTGGCTCTGAGTTGGCCTCTAAGGAGGCGGAAAGGCCCCTGCTGTGGACTTTACAGTGAGCATCGCCAACCCCCGCCTCACGACTAGTACTCATATTTGGCTGTAGGTCCGCTAGCAACAAGATACGTAACACAAGCCTTTGGGTTCGTCTGCTGTACGTCGAAATCATCCAAGCTGGCAGCGTCTTTCTAATTGTATTGCAGCATCGAAAGCTCCGTTCGATGTGGTCCCCCAACTAAGCAACGACTTAGTACTGAGTGCCGAGAGTACTATCATATCTCACAGCCATGGCTTCTCAGACATCACAGTAAGTAATGCCAAAAGATGCGTTCTTCCAGGTCACTCCACGTCAGATCAGAGCCATCTGTGAAACCATTTGCTTACCACTGCAACCGTTTTATAGTCTTTATGGGCGAGACGATTTTATGAACCCTGGCCCCGCCCCAAGACCCCCCACAGATCGTACACGATTAAATTTAATGCCTTCAACTGCTGGAGTGCCTGGGAACATGTCACCGTTCTCATCGTACTCTCCTTCCATCCGTTCAGTCAGCAACACAACCCCGCCCCTATCCCGCTCCACCACACTCACCAATAGCAATGACAATGGGACTGGTGGCGTTGCCATAATCAAAGAGGGCCCCGCTAGGTGCAAAGACGGTATATTATGGAAGACGAGATACCTCATGCTCCGCCAACATCAACTTGACTTTCTAAAAGCGCGTGACGGAAAGGTCAACTCCACCATTCCTCTTAAAGATGTCACGGGTGTCGCTCGGAGCGAAAATACGCGACTTTCATTCGAAATTACGCGAGTTGCGAACGGGAATGACAATCCGGCCGCCACTATGTCTATGAAACGAGATATGCCTCAAAAGACAACCATATGCCAGTTAGAGACCGACGATGAGATCTATGAATGGATTGATGCCATCTACAACCGCTGTCCGGGGATGGGTGGTGTCAGTAACCCCACCAACTTTTCCCATCGCGTTCATGTTGGCTTTGATCCCATGAATGGACAATTCGTTGGTCTCCCTACGGAATGGGAGCGACTTCTCAAGACCTCGGCGATCACCAAAGATGACTACAAGAAGAATCCTCAAGCAGTCATCGAAGTGCTCGAATTTTATTCCGATATCACCAAGCGTGGGGAGAATCCAAACATGTACCCTAGCTTGACTCCGACACCTCCCGTGTCAACGATGCAAAATATGCAGCTTGGGCATGGTGGAGTAGGAACTGCAATCGCCCCACCAAGACCTCCTCCACCGGGCACGAGCTATTCACAATCTAGGGGATCTCCGCAGAATGACTCGCCAAATTCTCGCACGGGTACTCCAACAACTCTAAGTTCACGCAATGTATCCAACCCCGATGCAGCGAAAATGGGCATGGACAATGAGATGCGTCGTCTCATGGAGGAAGAGGCTCGTAAGATCAAGGCTATCAAGGAACAGCGTGAACAGCGTGAGCGTGATCGTGCCAGAGCTGAAGAAGAACAAAATCGTCGAGATCAGGAAGCATACAATGCGGCTATCCCAAAGTCTCGCCCACCCATGGCGAATCAAGAAATCACCAATTATAGTAGAGCACCCGAGGATAATTCTAGTAGTCGCTATAACCCTACAAGAACTGCCCCACCCACTCCAGGCGTTGACCGCACTCGCCAACAACCGCAAGGCTCGTTGAGAGGGCCTACCGCCCAACGTCACGCTCCCCAGGCACCCAACGGAGCTGGTCAAAATGCAGAAGCGATGCCTCGTCCACTATACGCTCAACAACAATCATCTTCGCGTTCTCAATCTCCTTCAGGGGCACAACAATCATTGCGGGCACCATCCAAGCCTGAGCAGCAACAACGCCAACACTCGCCAAGCTCTCGTCCCCCAGTGAATCCCAATGACCGTAACCAGACCAATCAGAGTCATGTGCGTGCAAATGGTACAGCTGGGAACGCCAGCTCGGTTCGGGCACAACCCCCAACCAGACTTCCAGCTCCAGCCCAGCAACCAGCTCCGCTGAACATCCGTGATCCCACAGGAGCACCGACCAATGGACCCGCTGCACTTACTCCTCATCAGCAAACGGAAATGGCCCTTACAGCCAAGACACCTGCCCCCACTCGTCAGAAGGAGGTCCGTATGTCTAGCATGACTGAAAGCCAGGTTATGGAGAAATTGAAGCAGGTGGTATCGAAGGATGATCCTCAGCTTTCGTACAGCAAGCAGAAGAAGATTGGTCAGGGTGCTTCGGGGTCAGTCTATGTTGCTAAGATTCAGGAGAATGCCATTTCACCTGTAGCTCAGAGAATCTACAAGACCATGGGAGGGAAGGCTCAGGTTGCAATCAAGCAGATGGATCTACGCAACCAGCCACGTAAAGAACTCATTGTCAATGAGATAATCGTGATGAAGGAGAGCTCTCATCCCAACATCGTTAACTTCCTGGACTCCTTCTTGCAGGAGGGTAATAATGAGCTATGGGTTGTTATGGAGTTCATGGAGGGTGGAGCATTAACGGATGTGATCGACAACAATCCTCATATCACAGAGGCACAGATCTCGACTATCTGCAATGAGGTTTGTAGTATCCAACGCTATTCATGCATGTGCTAATACTCTTCGTAGACCTGCAAGGGCCTTGCTCATTTGCATAGCCAGAACATCATCCATCGCGACATCAAATCAGATAATGTCCTTCTTGACGCACGTGGGAATGTTAAGATCAGTATGTCCTCCTGCTCCATCATTCCCTTGCAAAAGCCCATAGCGCTGATATTAACCTCTCTGCCAGCTGATTTCGGCTTCTGCGCCAAACTGACCGACCAAAAGTCTAAGCGTGCCACGATGGTTGGCACCCCCTACTGGATGGCTCCAGAAGTAGTCAAACAGAAGGAATATGGCAGCAAAGTGGATATGTGGTCTCTCGGGATCATGGCCATTGAAATGATTGAATCCGAGCCTCCGTACCTCAATGAAGAGCCGCTTAAAGCTCTTTTCTTGATCGCCACCAACGGTACACCTACTCTCAAGAACCCAAACAAGCTCAGCCGCGAGCTCAAGGGCTTCTTAAGCCAATGCTTGTGTGTCGATGTCAAGAATCGCGCTACTGCTGAAGAGCTTCTGACCACCGACTTCCTCAAACGCGGCGGATGTAGCTTGGCAAGTCTAGTTGATTTGCTCAAGTTCCGCACAGCTTCAAAGCAATAGAATGTTTTTTCGTTCGCCAACTGTTGTTCCTGCATGCCTTCACTTTTACGTACGACAAATATCTAGACCACGCAATCCGGCGCAACAATCATCAAAGCCTCTACAGCCACCTTGGGACAGGAGTGCTCAACGCGGACTTACTTTTTAGACCAATGATCTGGGTGGAACGTTCTTACACCATGATACCCGGGGAATCTTTTTTTCCTTTCACCGTGATACCTGAGCATGGACATCTTCATGTCCGCTACGCTCTTACGAATTTTCGGAATCCAATGACAGCGAATCTTTTCTTACGGTTGCATATCATGGCAGTACGGCGAGGGTGGAAATGGAAATGGAATCACGGCGGCTTGATCACGGGATGGACTATGTCGGTCAGGTTTCGTTACTTATCCACATAGCTTGCATTTGGCCAGATATGATGACGATCGGTGGATACTGGGATGAGATGAGATGTACCTACTCTTAGACAAAAGGCTGACTTTTTCAAGCCATTCAATGAAGCGAATTTAATAAATTCTGCTTTTGATATGCGTGATTGGTGAACCCTCTCGCAGGTGACGGAAATGGTGCACGCAAGAACAACGCTTGGAGTTCTGTAATCTATTGAACATAAGATACAAAGAGCCATCACGAATACCACTGAGCAGAAGGCAGCGATCCCCCACTTCAAAGCAAAGGTAGCTCAAGCTGATGAAAATCATTACAACTAGGAATTACATTGCAACACGTCTCCTTCCAATATTGACATCGCGCGAAACACTCTACACACCCAACCAATCTCAACGCCTCTATTCAACCTCCTCAGCCTCCCTCAATCTCCATCTTGCCCGGTCCGCACCGCTCCAATGCTGCATGTCAGATATGGAATCAAGCTTCGCCTCGAAGGACAGGATTTCCGCCTCAATCCGGAACAAAGTTTACAGATATCGGCGACAACCAAGAGCAGAGTTATGTAGCAAAATCTTTACAGAACCCTTGGAGCAAAAATACATACATCTACATCGTGGGCCAATATAACCAATTGGGAAGACCGCAATCGTATGGTTGCCACGACAGGCTCAATGATCTAATACCTCAAAGCGTTATTTCTACCGCAGAATTAAATCACGTTCAGGGCAATCGCAGAGACCTACGTCTAGAAAGTGAGGCTTTCCTCCATATCCCCTCATCAGGAACATACGTCAGCAACACGCAGATTCAAGAGTAACATTCGCCTTTCACATCCCCCACAGAAACTTTCATAACTACTCCTGCCTGTGCCAGTCCACAACTCAAACATGACATCAAGCTTCGTGGCGCGCTTCCCTACCATGGTAAAACCATACACACACCTCCCGCTTCATCCAAGAGTGGTCGTTCAGAGACTCGATCAAGACCATCCAGCTACCTTCTGTATACAACAAAACCACAAACCCTCACGCACCGCACCCTCCCATCGCCCACCAACGTATCTACGTATACACTATCGAACCCGCAAAGTCTACCTATGCAATCATCACCTCCCAGCTAACCGCAAAGCCCAGAACAGATCCCCCCCCCACCACAGCAAGCAACCCCTCGAAACCCATCATACAGCAGCATTACCACCAACACAGCACGTCCAAACATCCACAACCAACAAGGTTGAAATCTCCAAGATATTCAACAAAATCCTATACAGAATCAAGTCCAAGACCCTACCACGATGTCCTCCCAATCCCTCCTGGTCTCTATGACCCCTACCCTGCCTTCTACAGCCATCCCTCCGCACCACCATCCCATCAAATTCATATACAGATCGAACGCACGAGACCAAGTTTACCGAGCCTCAGCATTGCTCCATCCCGCCCCATCCCATTTCCCCCTGCCCCATCCCATCACTTACCCCTACACCTACCTCACCTCCAACCAGCGGATGCCCTGCGAACAAAAGAATAAGCCAATCTTATATATACATACTTACATACATACATACATACATACATACATACAGCCAGCAAATTCCACCACAGCTAGCTATATTGAAAAGCCCGAACCCCTAGGGAAATATGAATACTGAAAGCAGTCTGGAAGTGATTGGTTCGCAGGCGAGGGGGGTGGGATGGGGAATAGGTATCGTGGCGGGTTCAAGGAGAAGTGAAGTGAGGGATGGATCAGTATGTCTGTGGGGATGCTATGGGGTGAGGAGAGGGGAGGGGGAGAGATGGCAGGGGGGGGAGATGAGGGGTGAGTTTCGTGTCGTTAGGCGAGCATTTATAGGAGGGGAGTAGGGTGGAGCGTAGCAGAGTTAAACGGAATCATCGATTCTGATCAGGGGTAAGGGTAATACTAGAGATTATTCATTAGTGACATTCATGTGCAGTGCAAGGGAATAATATGATATGTATCACATAGATTGCAAATCTTTAATTGATGATATGGTAATATGTACAACAAGGTACGCCATTACCTTCCCTTCCCTTAGCCCTCCCTTTTGCCTCCAACACCAGGCTATCCTAATCCATACAATGGCCTTCCCATTCCCGATTCGCCAGTCCATAGCTTTCTTCCAGACTCCAATGTTCGTATTAAATAGATACAGTAGGTGATACAATTAGAGCCCCCGTCCCCAATTTTCCCTTCCTGGAAAAGAACAGGCATCAGAACATAAGTCATATTACATCATTAGGAAATGTTGAAGGCAGGCTTTTGACGGTACATGTGTTGTAAGATAGAGGTGGATGCTCGTGTATGATACATATGTAATGGCTGGCCACAGTGAGCCAGGGAGGCGGGTAATGTGTAGTCTGCTGGTGAGGCTGGTGAGAATATGCCTGAATCTGGTCACGTCTGTGGAGCTTGAGGAGCGCAAGCGTGCCAAAGGAAGCTCCTAGATAGTACAATCACTTCATGTTGTTGACAGGGAACAAAGTGTAGCTCGCCCTGCTATGCCTTGGACTATTCAGGCTGCTCGCCGAACTTGTACTCCTCATTCTTCGTCTGACCGGACCCTGCGGCAACATGGGCGGCAATGGCACTGATACATCAACCGGAATCGGCGCCGAGTCCGCATCCAATCTTTGCCTGAAAGCTGGATGCAATGGCAGTGGAACCTCGGGAACATCCTCTTCGGTCAAGGCCCTCGATATTATCGACTTCAATGCTACCTCTTTGGCCAATTTCGAGTTGCGACGGCGCTGCTCAGTAGTAGCCATGGCAGCTGGGACTGGCACCACAGGTAGGTCTGCAGTGTCCATGGTGGAAACATGTTCGGTCAACTTCTCGACAATACTATCAACTCTCTCACGGCTGCTTTTGCTAGAAACGAGTTCTGGGAGGCTGCCGTCGGAGGCGTTGCGTTGACGACGTTGCTGAGCTATTGAGAGGGCTTGAGAGTGCCGGAAGCTTTCCTGGGAGCTACTCTTGCTGATTTGTGAACGGCTACTGCGAGGAGAGTTGCTGATGGTAGAGCCGGCGACTCGGTCGAAGATCCATGGAAAGTGGTTGTCTAACTGAAACTCGCTAGAGAGGATCTGATTGTAAAGATCATCCTGTGGAGTTCCACGTGGGCTCTCTTCGCTTGGTACAACTAATGGTACAGCATTAGAAGATTGGGTCCAAGGTTTAGAGTTTTTGGAGGAATTGGTAGAGAACTCCGGCCCCATTCGGTATGAGGGAGTGACAGCTTCCCGGATGCTGCTGAAGGACGACTCCGTCGAAATGGCTGACGGAGGTTCGAGATCGGGCAATGAAGTCTGCAGAGGTAAGAGTGCCGGCTGCGAGGACTGAGAATAATTCGACGAGCTTCGGGAATGTACCATCAGGGTGGGATTTGGAGGAGCGAAGGCTTCCCCGGGGAGTGTATATGAAGGCCCAGCAGCAGCAGTAGCAACACCATCCACAGTACTCTCGATGGACATAGTCGGACCGCTGTTTAGATCGTGTCGTGGTGAGACATGAGTCCACTCAAAGTTGCAATCGGCCTCAGCTTCATGCTCATAGCAGTAGTCAATGACTTCCTCCCAAGAGTCATCCATCTGCGCAGAGACACGTCTTGGGCCTTGCGGTCGTTCAGGTATATCTTCAGTATGCTCCTCTCTCTTACTTGGTTCCAAGCCAAAGGACATCGTGCTGTGTCTGGGGCGAGGCTCTTGATTGTCTTCACAGGGCGGTGGCAAGGTGCCTGACCACCGTTGTGGCGACATTCTTGAACTCGGGAATGATTTCGCATGCCGAAGAGTAGGTGTGGTTGAACGGGCCAACGTCGCAATAGAGCTTCTTCTTCCCTCAGAAGTTTCGTCTTCCTCTGGCACGCCAGAGAGTTCGGTCTTAATCATAGAGAAGGGCAGTGGCCTCAGGGAGTGAGCAGAATCGTCAGGGGTTGTGACAGCGTGTGGTAGTGAGGGGTCGTAGTCGTCTTGGTTCCAAGTAGCTGAAGGATAGACTAGAGGTTGCGACAACGGCTCATGGACGCGAGGTTCGAAGGAGGGATAGGTGGGTGATTCTTGGCGAAAGGTGAAGAAGTCGGGGGCCGATGCATTGCGTGAGGATGATCTAGGAGGGGGAGAGGTGGGGGACGTTGTTCCTGATGCTACCTGTGAGCGACGTCCGGGACTTGGTTGCGAAAAGCTCTCGATAGACCTCGAGGGATGATGAAAGCTTCTGGTGGGCGAAGGGACGTCATGTAAGCTAGCAAAGGGTTGGTCATGAGACCTATCCCGGCTTCTTGGTGGTGATGGTCCATAGCCAGTCTGAGGTGGCGACGATGTCTCTGATCCTGATGCTTCATAGTAGAAGCCCCCTTTCTGTATCTCCATTGTTTTTATTCCTTGTAACTCGCGTCGAGGTGCCTGTGCAGCACGAATAGCCGAGAATTCGGATACTAGGTCATTGGAATTCGTCTCCTCTATCTTTTTAACGTGATTAGGGGTAGTGTGCGTGAGATGTTGGAAATTGAAAGGTTCCGAAATATTGTATCGTGGTGATCCCTCTGCTTCACGTGTTAGTGACACGACTAAGCCATAGCCACCGAGTGTACCGACCTTCAACTCTTGACTGTATGCGACTCTGTCTTGAGCCGGGACTGGCAGACATCTCTTGCACATGGCCTGGTCCGTCGACAGCCGATAGCCAATCCAGCGTGTGCAGAGACGTCAACTCTTGCTTGCTATTTTGCCTCCTTAATAGCCTTGACCCCTTCGCCATCAATGTCTTCCCAAAGCTATCTGTACTGCTATTTCTCGCATGTATGCTTCCCGACACAGACCTCCTATCGCTTGAGCTATTCGAAGTAGACCGGTCAATTGATATGGCCGGCGATAAGGAGCTTCCTTCTGGAGGTGTGAGGGTGGCAAGGCTTCCAATTGACGTGTTGCTTCGAGAGCGTTTCCGCAAGAGATGGGGTCGTCGTACGTCCTCAGTCAATGCTCGTTGGTGGAGGGTGGGTTTGGGTGTAAATGATCTTCGGTGGTTGCTCTGATAATCTGTTACCCTCCAATCCGGACCTCTACCAATTGTGGGATCCGCCGCCATGGTCCCCTTGTGTTCGAACATGCCGGATAACACCAGAGAGGTTATGATCTAGCGACTGGAAAACCCTCAGCAAATTGAAGGCTGTTAGCATGGCAGGGCGAGTGTTGTAGATGTTGCAAATGGGGCAGACGTGGAAGGAAAAGCTCCTGAGACAGGGACAAGGAGCAGTGAAACCGTTAGGTAGAGTGGATGAGCAAATTCCTTCTGGCAGTGAATCGCTAGGCACTTTCACGGTACCTCTAGTGCAGGAACGCCGTCGACCAGAAGCGTGGTGAATGGTTCAAGGCAGTTGAGCGACAGGGGTGATACAGGCCTCTGGGGCGCGCTAGGTTCGTTGCTGCAGCGTTCGGAGCAGCGCTAGCATGAGGCACGACCGGGCCCGCTGGGTTAGGGAATCTAGAGCACCACTGGAACCAACGCGATTGATCAATTGACGAGATGCTGCTAGGATAATCGTAGTATTGATCGGCAGTTCTCATCGATGAGTGACAGGGGTCGCGACTCCAATTCTTCTTGGAGCTGGTGAACGAGAGTGCCAGATTTTTGAACTCCGAAAGGATCGCTAAGTTACTTTGATAGAGAGTTGAAGTATTGCCGTAATGAATGGTGTCTCAGTGGTGTCTGAAAACCGTTTGGGAGGATTGAATGTGTCAGAACTCTGAATTTTCAACGGGCCTGAGCCGTGGTTGTGTGGAGAAGGCGGGAGGGCTTGACCTCTCATGCAACGTTACAAGTGGGAGAATTATGCCGAGAAGGATTGCTCGCTTGGAGCGTCTTCAAGAAGGTGCGGCACAGTACCAAGGCGAGAGATCCCCAGGGATTGCGAACCTGACGAATAATTAGAACAAACAATTAATAAGTTGTTGGAATCTGCAAAAAGAATAAGTAGATTAGGGACGGTCGACCCAGAAAACGAGAGAATTATAACGACGCTACCATCCGCTGTTTATCTATTCCTCTCAGATCCTCGATCACGTCGCGTCTGGGTAGGCCAGGGTCTCTAATTCCCATTGAGCAAGCAACACAGCCCACGCACTTACCAGATTTTGGATTGGGAGTTGCAGCAGGGCCGATGCTGATCCCATGTGACAGCCAGGGCTCCCCGTGCGTAAGGACCTGAACCGAACCAGTGTTCGATGATGAGAGCCTGTCAGGTACTGCCGCCGCGGCAATAAGGATGGAGTTGTTAGGTAAAAAAGGGGACCAACGGCACTAATGTTCTCTGGCGTTGGCGTTGCACCCTTGAACGCCGGTGCATCTTTGGCCTCAGATTGCCATGATTGCCAGAACCACCTATGAAGTAAAGAGAGATCTCTCTTTAGGAAATTCTCAGAGGGGAAGACTGAGAGCATTTTGACTGTGCTTGTGCCTGCCACTTCTGTTTCTTGCATAGCTGCAGGCCAGTTTTGCAGGCCAGTTTACTTCTGCAACCAGGTAGTCCCCATTGTGCATTGATATTCTTCTTTTTGCTACTTTTCGTAGCACGGTATCCAATACCCACTTGGTATACTATCGTATGTATGTTTATGTCTAGTCAAAGTCACCAAAGGGTGGAGTCTTCCGTCATTGCACTTGTTGCGATGGGCCCCTGCCCATGCCTCTGATGCCTGCAAATGCCGCTCCCCTCTACTTGCGTCAAAGCAGACCGTAGTGGACAGAATCACAGTATGTACGGAGAATGCCTATTCCTCGTCGCCTCGTGGCTGTTTTGGTAGTTGGTCAAGGCTAGGTTGAGGCTTGCAGATATCAGGGAGCATTATTTTCTGTTGGTATGCTCCTGGCAACTCTGGTCCCTTGCATGCGATCCATGCACACGACCTATAGTTTGACCTCGGCCGGCCGGACCTTAGGATCGTTCTTCCCCCCATGGGGCTTATGGGGCCCTGGGATGACCCTAGAAGCCGCCAGAGAAGGGTTAAGCCAGTCATAGGGGTGATAGGTGTGATGACATGCGCTGGCGTGAGTATCTTTTGCGTCTCTTGGCTCTAGTAAGTGCCTCTATAGGCATGCCGGCCGGGGAGTCCCTTGTAGGGAGCTTGTAGGGAGCTTGTAGGGGTAGGTGGGCCCGAAGGATTGGTCTGGTCGCTCATTCGTCCCCGATAAGCGTCCCCATCAGAACCGCCCCCGCGCCCAAGAGGTCGTGACACCACAAAACGTCCGAGCCTGGCCCTGAAAAACGCCTTTACTTTGATAGACTCGGGGCAAGGAAAAAGCAAGATCACTCAAGATAGAGCGTTGATAACGCATCGCTGAAGCAAGCTGCCAGCGAAAAAAGCAACAACAGCGATTGACAAGAATGTGTCCTATGGTAGGTAGTCTTCGCATGACGAAAAGAAGGAGCAGGCCGGCGCCGGCCTCCTTCCAAGGGAAAGAGTAGCCGCTGCTCTCCATCTCTCTCCATTTTCGGAAACCTTTGCGCGCGTGTTTTTCGCTGAACATACAGGAAGCGACGATGCATTATTCGTATTTAATTCACCGTTCATCCAAGTCCAATTGTAACCGAAAAGCACCTGCAGCCTGCACACTACCGCCCTACGCTAATTGCATCATGGAGCATCATACCACAATTCTAGAACATCAACTTTATTCTCGCAGTGGGGATGTGAGCAGGCAGTGTGGTCGCCGACTCGGGGAATAGACACATAGACACTGTTGCAGCAATTCCCTCCCTACGACGCTTCCCCATTCCAAATCATTTTCTGCTGGGTCTTGTATTCTTGCGCTTTTGGTCTTTTGTACCTCTGTTGTACCCAGCATTCTACTCTTTTGTTCCCTGTCTCGGAGACGAGGCCCCGGTGGGGAATCTCTACACATCATCATTCCTCCTGCACGGCCATCTTGTCCCACGCCATCACAAATCTTCCCAAAATGATCTTGCATAGGGATGGAACTTCCCGATCTGCGATCTGAAAGTACTGACCACCTTCGACCCAGTGCGCAACTCGCACAAGTTCGCTGTGGACGGCGATCCTTGGGGGCGCGTACCTGCGCCTGCACTGGCTCTATCACAGCAGCCTAGAGAACCTTACTGCAATAAAGGATACCCAGTTGTTCTGACAGCTCAGATCCTTGAAGATCAAGAAGGAATGATGGTCGACGCCAGCGGACTTCATGCAGCAGTCTACATGTGGTGTATTTTTATACGCGCACATCCAGGTTCGAAAGCCACTACTACCATTTCTAGCTTGAGGCTGAGACCACAGTGTTTATGTTCCAAGTTCTTTGACAGATCAGCCACGAAACGGGTGTTCAATAGATCGACAGATCAGCACTGTCAATACGACATACTAACGCCCAGAATGTCCTGCAGTAGCTGGATCTGGGGCAGCCATCATCTATCTGTATGCGCAAACCTAAACCTGGGCCCTTTAGCAAGCCACGGCCGCTGTTTTAGGGAATCGGAAACGAGAGCGCCTACCAGAAACGGCCGCCACATTGCTGTTTATTGAGTGCTGAAACGCGCCGTCAACAGTACTTGAAGCATGGACTTGGACACTTTCAATAGATGGGGGCCAGAGCCAGTCAGTCTTCAAGAGAGCCGACGAGCCGACAGAAGGTTGCCAGCGATCAGTGCTTAGGTGCATAACCAATTTTCGATAGAGAGGTTGACCATGCATGGCCGAATACGGGTGACATATTGACGGCTGAAACAGGTTCGGTGATGCTCCGCGTCGACATAGAATTCCATTCTTCCTGGAGAGATTGGGATAGTAATGGGTCACCAATCACCAGCACTGCTCTAGTAAGCGGTCAAGACTAGGCATAACCAAGCTCGACAGGCACGCTCCATGGCTGAAAACTATCGATCACACGTTGGGACTTCGGGTATTCCTCGAGATCAGGACAGGAGACCACTGGCAGCAAAAACACTCCAGACACCCTGTAAGAGAGATATCCAGATACGCTGAAAGCCATGCTTTCTTCGTGGGTAGTGCGCCTCCGTACCACACGAAGTGAAATGTCTTGGCAACTGCGTCCTCCGCCGTGACCAGCCAACATGCGATGCAGCTCGTCACTAAGGCAGTTGGACGTTGCAGCACAGAGCGGTGATCAGCGTCCTTCGTTTGGCCCCCTCATCAGTCCCCACGCTGTTCGGGGACCGTCAAGGCTCCTGCACAAGCTCCTTTGCCGTAAAACGTCTTCCTTGCAGCACTCTCACATCAAAGAGGTGGCAAATCCACTGCTAGTGCGTGCCGGTATTGTGATGGTGAGGATCGGGTCCATCACACACCGTTCCGTCTTTGCCTTTCTCATAGTTCTTTCGGCGATCAAAGTCTCATGACTTCACATCTCTGCTGTGTCCACTCTGCTTCCAGCCATTGCTTCGAGACCTGGAATGACCTCGCTTAAAGAAGTTTTCATTTTCTCCTACGGTTTTGGGATGAGCCCGTCATCACTGCGTCCCAATTCATTCCCAATCTCCCTCACTTTCTCAAGAGCCATTACTGCCGCAAGACACATGCACCAGATTACGAAAAAGAAGCGTACTTGTATATAAATCTCAAAGTTCATGATAACGCAGAAAATACACTGCTCACTCCACTACGTACCAGAGACACGTTCAGCCTCTCCTACTGCAACGGCGGCACATTGCCCCTCTCACCACCGCAGAATGTGTTGCCCCATTGTGAATCACAGCTTCCCAGGCAGTAGACTTTAAACCGTGATATCTGAGCATTAAAAATCATATCACCGTGAACACATCTACAATACAAAACCATCTCTCTCTCCATTGCAGGAGACACACCACCAAGATACCACACAATAACCAAAAAGCTTGACCGTATTGTGATGACCCACTCTCGAGACATAAATCATATGACAGCTACCATACAATAAAGATTCTTTCTGACAATGAGATGGTTGTGAGGGGAGGTGAGAGGTTTGAACCCTAACCCTAAAGCTAAGATGGGTGAATAGTAGATAGTAAACAAACATTATCTCACCTCTGGGAGTGACTACGATGAAAGATAGATTGATGAAATATATTGAATCTAGTCAATGTGAGGTATTATTGTGTTATTAGCTCTACGAACGTGAATTGCAGTGTAGTAGGTTGGTTGGTGGAAAGTGTTACCAAGAATCAATAGGATAGGTACGGTTTATTTAAGTTCGTAAGGGTAGAGAAGAGGTTGAAGTTCTCACTCGAGGATAATAAACGGACAGATGATACTTCCGCTTTATAGATAGATGATGATGATGATGATGATGATGATGGATGTAATAAAGGAAGAAACAGAATGTCAGGTATGTGTAGAACTTGTGTAATAGAGCCACGCGTACATTGTCATGTCATTGTGCCCTTCTAGAACAATAGTAGCTAGAGCGTTATTCCTCATCCGCCCAGTATTTGGGGTTGCTGGTATTGCGTGGACAGGTGGTTGCGGTATGAATATGTAGAAGTAGTAAGATAGCAGAAATAGCAACGTAGATTTTTGGTAGCAGTGCTCGCTACCTGTATGTAGCAGGCAAATACGTATATATGCTAGACCACAGTCTCCATCCCAGCATCACTATTTCTTTTGCGTGCGTGCATCCATCAAAAAGCAGCGATGGCAAGAAATGGCCCCACCCGCCCCTCCGTCGCTATCATACATACATGGCGCCGTGCAAAGTAACTCAAAAACGCCAATGCTATGCATGCACCCACAACGTCCCGCCAACCCTCCTTCCCTTTTCTCACCCCCTCTCCGTCCCCACGTTCGTCTTCCCCTCTCCATAAGCCTCGGCTGCCACACTCATAGCATTATCGTTCCCGCCCCCGGCGCCAATGCTCTCGTCTACCATCGAGATATCCGTATCTGCAAAGACGTTTTTATGCGGCTTCTCTCCGGCATCGGCGGCGGCAGCTCGCTCGGCTGTGGTCGTGTGAGCTGGTTCCTCATCTTCGTCTTCATCCTCGCTTTCTTCGATTCGCCGGGTGGCTTTCTTCCGAGGGCGAGTGATGGTTTCTTCCTCCTCTTCTTCCTCTACACCATCGTCCTCGCCGTCACTGCCACCAGAAGCGGGTTGCCTATCTTCCATTGGTGTGTCGGCAGGACTATCAGCACCATTCTCTTTTGCGACTTGAACGTCATCGTCCTCGTCGCTATCAACAACCATCTCACTACTCTTAAACTTATCCTCTCTCCCCCCTTTGCGCGCCAATTTCCTCTTCTTCTTTGCTTTCGGCGCGTCATCTGCTGAAGTAACAGCACTGCTTTCGGTCATGCTCTTAGGTGCCTTCTTCCTCCGCGGACGCTCCGCGTCTTCCATATCCGTCTCGGAGTCTTCACCCTTCTTCTTACGCTTACCACCAGCACGAGGCTTCTTTTTCCGCTTGACGCGCTCGCCAGTTTCCGAGTCTTCGGTGTATTCCGCTTCTTCCTTGCGTCGCTCTTCCTCTGCACGCTGCTCGGCCAGTTTGCGACTGGTCTCAAGCATCTTGTACCGCTCCTCTGCAATCTTCCGCTTTTCTTCTGCCGCAAGCTCTTCGGCTTTGATGCGTTCTTCTTCGCGCTGCTTAATCTCTGCTTCTTTCTTTGCACGGGATTCCATGAGACGGGCTGCGTTCTTTTCTTCATGCTCGCGCTGTGACTGTATGGCACGTTCCAATTGGCGCCGCATTGTATTTCTACCCATGTTGGCGCGTTGTTCGATGTCGTGTTTAGGGTAAGGAGGGTTCTTAGCTTGGGCGATTTCAGTGAACGATTCAATTGCGTCATCCAAACCTTCCGATGCGGACTGGACGTCGGCGAGAGTCCGTTGATTTTCGCTGAGGGTGTACATGAGTTGTGCGAGCTGAATCTGGACAAAGGCGATGTTGAATTTGAAATGAATTTGAGAGGGGGCGATTGCGAGGGCACGGCGGGAGTAGTCCAGGGAGGCTTTCATGGCTGCAATATCTTTTTCTTGTTTGCCTTTAAGTAGGTAGACTCGACCAAGGCAAGCAAGAACTTGAGGATCGGAGGCACGGTCTTTGTGTAGGGCGGCTTCATACTGTAGATGGAAGTGGTCCGTCAGTACCAGTCACTTATTGGTTGATTGTGTACTTACGCTCTCAATGGATCTGTTGTACTGTTTCAGCTCGCAAAGGGCATGTCCTAGGTTGACGTATACGCTGGAGTCCCGTACAGTGTCTTTAACTTTGGAGAAGACTTGAAGAGCGGAACTGAGATCCTTTTTGTCTTCGACCAGTGCGATAGCAATACCCTGAGCAGCGTAGGCGTTCTTAGGGTCTAGTTGCAGTGCCTTATCGAAGTACCCAACAGCTTTCAAATACTCAGCACTTCGCTTCTCCTTCTCTTTGTCTGTTGTTCTCCGCATTTCACGCGCATACGTAGAGTATGCATTCCCCATGCCAGTCAAAGAGTACCGATCATGCTTTTCATGAAGCTGCAGCGTGTGTTTGTAATGCCTCTGCTCTTGATCTTCGGCAACATTGGTAGCACGTTTCTTAGACCTGCTAAGATACCACCCTAACAGCGCTCTCACCTCAAGATCTGACCCATCTGTTTCACTTAGTGCTGCTATCGCCTTGGGACCATCCTCTGTAGGGTTCTGGCGAAGCTCAATGTATGCAAGGCGAGTTCGTGCATCAGTGTAATCCTCGTGCCGTGCCAGTAAGCCTTCATACACGGTTCTGGCATCGTCTAACAGATTCGCTGCTTCATAGGTCCGAGCGAGGTTGTAGCTGATGGTCGTGACCAAGGCATCTGTATCAATAGTCTCGTCTCTTTCGCCAAACTTGACTAACGCGTTCAACGCTGTCTGGAAGAGATCTCTGGCCAAGTCATACTTCTCTGCTTGATACTGGAAGCAACCAAGGTTGTTCAGCAGCTGTGGGGGTAATTCTTCTCGCAGAGCCGTCATTGTCGACTCATCAAGCTCAGAATCCTTCGGCATTTGCTTCTTCTCGAGCATATCCTCAATACTGAGTTTCTCGACCTGTTGGAGACACTGCATGGCCTTGTCTGGTTGATCGGCTTCGTAGAGCCGAGCTAGGTAAACTAACACGGAAAGATCTGGCTGGAGCTTTTTGGTGGGATCTTTCCACGCCATTCGGACCGCCTCTAGCAATGCTGTCGCTTTTTTGACATCGGTAAATTTATCCTCTTTGTTACCATTTGCTTGGTTCGCAAAAACTTCTTCCGCATACAAGGCCCCGAGGAGCATCATTGCCTCGGTACTCTTTGAGTTCTGGATGATCTTCTCAAGTCTGAATTTTGCTCCATCCACGTCTTGCTGCAGGACTTGTACTTGAGCGAGTCCAAACCTTGCTGGAAGGTAGCCTTTGTCGCCACCTCCTCTCGCAGCGTCGGCTCTCCCGTAGAAGTCGATGACCTTAGAGTAATCAGGCGAGTCCTGGGAGTGCTCTTTCCTTGCGAGGAGATACCATCCGTCGCTAGCAATGGCGTTGACATCAGTCAATTCGATCGCTTTTCGGGCCAATGTTTCTACCGTTGGCCAAGTCCTGCGAAGCAAAAAGTAGCCGCCGAATGTTGCGCATGTGAGGGGCAAGTCCTTGTCCAGCTTGAAAGCCTTCTGTGTGTATTCAGTCATTGCTTTCTTGTAGATTCGGGCGAAGGCCGAGTCCTTGGTGGAGTAGTTTGAGCTATCATTGAGGTAGTAGAGGCCGAGTAGTATGGTCGCGTACTTCGAGTCTGGACTCTGGAGGCTAGCTTAGTTGGCAGCTTCATCATTTTGATAGAACTTTACTTACCAGCTCCAGTGCTCTTTCCCACGCGTCGCGTGCCTCATCTCGATAACCTAGCTGCCATAGACAGCACCCGATGCCAATACGCGGATCTGGATCTTGAAGGTGTGGCATTTTTGATAGCACTTCTTGATAACCATCCAAGGCCTCCTTCCACTTTCCCATAGAGAAGTGTGCTCTAGCCGTACCCATAACCGCCATCATGTTTCGCCCACTTGACACGCGCGCCGCCTCCTCGAAGCACTTCTGAGCTTGCTTCAATGACTCCATTCGCTCTGAGTGATCCTGTGCGCCTGGTGCTAGCGGCTTCGAAGGAGGCTGCAAGGAGGCGCGCAGGAGGTATAGCACACCGCGCGCTAGGTACAACGGAGGGAAGGCGGGATTTATGCGTGCAGCATCGTTGAGAATTGAGGTAGCAAGTTGTAGCCAGTGATCCTTGGTCTTGATCTCGGGGTTCGTTTGCACTTCAGGCAACACCCTCGGTGCGCCCCTGCTCTTCCCCAGATACATCCAACAGAGTAAGCCCAATGGTCCCAGCTTCTCCTTATTACTTCCCCGGCTCAGTGAATTCAGTCCCTTATGTAGAATATCTATGGCGAGATCCACCTTTCCTTGCCTGGCGTATGCCAAGGCAATGATCATCCAAACGCGCTTCTCGGCATTCTCATTCTCCAACAGAGTACACAGCTCTGTTGGGTCGTCAAGGAGATCTTCCAAGCTTATTTCCACTGCTTCGCCGTCGTCACCGCCCGAAACCTGGATATCGAGGGCTGAAGGTATGTCTGAAAAGCGCAGGTCTGCAGTAGGAGGCTCGGTAGGAAGTTGTCGGGCGCCATTCGGGTAGCCATTGAGAAAGGGTGCCATGGTAGAGGTCTGGCGTCAGTGAGAGAGGCAGTCCACAGGGAGTGGTGGTTCGAATCCGGTCAGGCCTCCTCTGTGCAGCGATTGACCTGCCTATGCAGGTCTTTGTTCTGACGCCAGTCAACGTTCATAAGATGACCGAGTACAAGAGACAGAAGTCGCCATAAAGAGAGAGACGAAGAAGTAAGGAGATGTGGTACGAAAAGAGAATAGAGAACAGCTGTGTCAAGCTTGAGAACTAATGGAGACAAAAGTGAGCAGTCGCTAGTCTTCTTTAGTGTTAGCAAGTGCCTTGACACATCCGAGGATTCCCCGACACACCAATCATTCACCACACTTTTCAGAGCCTTTGTGAGGTGCTTCCGAGCAACTCTGGCCATCAGCCGCACCCCTCTAGACTACCGTAAAACACAAGGTTCCACATTTTCGCCAAAATATTGAAAACAAGGCCGAAAGCAGCGAGCACTACAAAGATTTGCCCAACCTCGTACCAGTGCGCCAATTTGACTTCCGTCTCAATAAAACCTGCTCCCTTGACCATCTGTGAACCAGGATTACCATTTAATGCTGGCTCCCCTTCGGAGTCGTGGCCGTCATCTGCTGGAAAGCGGCCGCTTTGCATATATTGCTCAAGCAAAGCGTCTTTTTCTCGCCACTGCCCTATCAGCCATTGTTCAAATTGTTTAGGATCATCGACAGGGATGGATGACACAGCAAATCTCCGCCAATACATATTGACGGATTTTGGCGGACGACCTTGAAAGTACGTGGAGCGAAGAGTAAAGAGGTCTTGACCATAAAGGCCACGACTGCTTACTTGTTAGTCTGTGCAATCGGAGCGTTGGACTATACTTACGGTACGCCTTCATATGCAACGGTGCAGTCATATACCCAATCGATAGTACCCTTCAATTCCTTTAAACAAAATTGAAGACCAGTACTCCGGGGTAAGAGCTGATGCCGCATATCTTGAATGCCTTGCTTATCAGCCCACTTCTTGCTGCCGTTTCTTGTGTTTGCAGATAAGTTAGTCCCCTCAGGGAAGATCATTAACCACATTGGATCCAGCCCTTGAGACCCAGATAATGGACCGCCATGACTACTCTTATTGAGGACCTGAAGCCGGTGCTGTAGTCGTGACTTGTCCTTCGCCCAGTTTCTTGCCATGAAAATGAAACCGTAAAACATCATCCCAGGACCGACGATAGGTATGAACTTCAATGACTCCTTCAAAATGATGTAGATGTGTCCATGCATTTTGTTTGTGTATGCCACCCACCAAAGGTATAGCCAGTCGGTGTAGATCTGATGGTTCGCCATCATTATCAATCTTTCTGGGAAGTTCGTTTGCAAGCGCCCATCCTTTGTCTGCAGAAGCTGTCCTCGAACAGTCTTGTCGCCACTGACCCTAATGACGGTGGGGCTGAACCAGGCTGTTATTGTAGTGATAAGGATACCAAAGGATTGCTTCGTGAGAGCCATGTATGCGTAGTAATAGTCTCTGTTGATGAAGTACAGAGGCGATCCAAGAATTTGTGTTACATGTATGGTGAAGACGACGGTATGAAACCACGTTGCGAACAAAAGCATCCTGAAGGCTTGGACAGAGAAGCCATGCTTTATATGGCCTGCTGGATGAGGATGTGCAGCTTTCCCTTTGGTACCGGCACCAAAATCTGGGATAGGTTCTGGGATAGACTGGTTCGAGCCAGAGTTGACGCGTTGCGTTGTCATGTTGACAAATCTGTGGCCGGCACAAGCAGCTGCAGTGTGAGCTGCAGGTTTCAGCACCTTTTGAGGCGGTTTATCAGTCTTTAGGTTGGGAGCAGCCCAAGATAGGAGGTTATCATAGCAGGAGTTCTGTTGAGCGCGTGACTCACGTCACCAGTGGTGGTGCCCGGGAACAGAGATCGTGCATCGAGAGAGGCACTGCAGGGCGAGTCAACACAACGTTAGGAGGCATCGAAGCTGTGTCGAGCTGCGCTTTGCCAGAGCTCAGCCTTCAGTAAACCCGTTGGCAGCGGTAGGAGACTTCGTTGTTCACTACTAGAAGGACTCACCTATCAAAAGGTACCCCACCGGTAAAAAGTTAGTAGTCTAAGCGATAGGTAGGATCAAGTCCCCGAAGCCTGGTTTCCTTCCATTGGCCCCTCTTTTGGGGGGCTTTCGCTAGATAGGCATCAGCCCTGCAGGGCTACGTTAAGGGTGTCTTAAGGTTCCAAAGTTTTGCATTATCATGAGACGATGCTGCTGAGCATTATATTATTATATTGATACATGAATGACGAAACACAGTCGAATATGGTAAAGGCGGACAGACTGTCAAAGCAGAGTCCCCGTGAAAAGAGTGTGACCCAATCATCCATTAGAACTACGCTTTGCACATCAACATCAGAGACTGCACCAAGCTCCACATCCGGACCTCCACCCTCACCTAAACCCTGAAGACCCGCTCCAGTAAACGTCTGTTATAATCTGTGAGCAATCAAGCATTCCGCGTACCTCTCAGAATGAGAAGATAATCATGCCTACTATCAGCAACGTTCATTTTGACAAGCAACTGCGAATCCCTCTTTGGAAAAAAGCGGTCATTTTCCAGGTTCTTACGCCCAATGTGGTCACAGCTTTTAGATTTATAGTCGGTGAGGGCTAATTGATATGTACATACACTCGTCGGCAACTAGAGATTAGTTTTAGCCATCGTATCGACTTGACAAGATCTCCCCCACGATGCGCGGTGCGCGGCATCTTGCATATTGCAGTGATCAAGATACCTTTTCTCCACATTGTCGGCTAAAGGCTCCTCTAATGCAAGACTTTGCCAATGGACCAATGGATGAATCGTTGTTGAGCCCACGAAAGAAAGGATATGAATATCTTTCCTACGCAGGCCCGCTCCCGGCTTTCATTACGTTTGTAGAAGTTTTGACTTGCTGGACCAGCGCAAATGAGATTGTTTGTACATCGTTGCACGGCGTCACTTATATTTCATCCTCCTGCTTTCTTTGGGCAAGATAGTCAACGTCTTTGTGACGATCGCGCAGCCACGGCGTCTTCTCGGCCCTGAATGACTGATACCTTCGCCCTAGGTTGTTGGTGCGCTCTATCCAAGTTTCTGTTCCGTGCTAAGATGTAGGCTGAAGGAATGACCAAACTGTTTGATCGTCAACTTACCGCAAGCATAAAATTTGTCCCTGTCAGATTGTGTCTTTGCGTGGGGCCCGTTGAGGCTCGGCATAGGAATCGAAAAAGTCTAAGGAAAATACTTCTGTAGTATCCTACGTCTTCAGGCCTTCGCAAATGCGGGTGGCTCGGCCATGTCACCTTGGGCGTACTTAGCGTAATCGAGTGTGTAAGGCGTACACATATTGAGAGGTGTCTGAATAGAAAAGCCAAAGGTTGAAAGTTATCAACCATCGCTAGTTTATGAAGATGATTGCGGCTCTGCATTCCACGTGTGGGAAAGCTTGCCGCCGTCATTCCGTTGCATAGAGGATGAGTTTAGGTGAGTGGTTTCGGCGACTCTTTCTAGCTGTTTTGAAAATGCTAGAGCTAAAACTCATCTGCAAGACGCCTGATTGGCAGTAACGGACTCCTTCGGGCTTTCTCGAATGGATCCACGGCATGAAATTAGCATCGTAGGTTGCGATTAGCGGGCAGAAAAGCCACAACGACGGGCCACAGAATGATTGCAGGCAGGCTCTTGAACGCAGGATTTGTTGCACATCATTGGCTACAAAATCAAGAATAAGAGGACTTCAACACTGGTATGACCAGAGTATTTGTTCTCGAAGTATACGGTTGTGATAGAGTTCGCTAAGGCCGGCAGTATTTTTTAATAGGCTTCAACCTAACTAGGCAAGCAAATACATCTTCGTAGGTCATCCTACGTGAACAGTCAGCTTTCTGTAGAGGGGATCACTGTGGTCCACGCAGCATCTTGCGCACTGGGAAGGCCATATAAGGACGATATGCGTATCAACTACGACGATTGACCATTGTCAGAGCATCTTGGTCACTAGCAAGGCTCTCAGAATCACTGCTAACGTAGAATATGATGAGGAAGCTTCTATGCGAAAGAAGCGAGTTTGGACAGAGATTGACAGGAATGTCTTGATTTGTCCTGACAATTCTCAGAAAGGGTACCTGGACAACGCCTAGTTAATTACTAGCGGCCTCTTCAGGGCTCTTCACCTAAAGACTTTTCGTATCTACCTACCTCCGTAGCCTTGAACCACCTTTAAGATTATTGGGTAGAAACTTTGGGTGCTATGAAGGATGCGAGCGGAATTAAGTTCTCCCGAGACTGCTGTCGCGTGAGAGATGACTAAGGTACTTCCGTATAGACGCTAGAACTATTTCAGTCTAGAACCCTGCAGATCGAAGTACAACTGCGGATCTTGCTCCGCTGTATGATGAGTAAGGTACCTCTCCAATGTACCAGTAATATGACGTTTGCAGAGTGGAAAAGCTGTACAGTACTGTTGCAGAAAGGGAAGATATACAATCGATTCCATCATATTACAAGAACATGAAGGTACCTCGTAGGAGGGTCACGGGCTTACTATGCCGAAGACTGTTCTCGAGCACGCCTCAACGGCGAGAGATCAGAGCTCTATCAGAGCTTTCAGACCGCATACATCCTAGGTATCACGGTTCGTTAAGCTCCTTAGTATGTAAACACATTTTACTAACACTCGCAGAGACAAAGGACAATGACCTGCTGTCTCTTCAATGGCCTTCACCGCCACGAAATATACTCCTGGTAAAGAAGGAGAATACTCCTCAAACCACCGAAGCTGTCATTGAATTTGCAAAGTAAAAACCTTCCCAATTCCTATTCGTGATTCTTTTGCTGAATAAAACTTAGACATGTCCACTCGACTTACCCATCCATGTCCCTCATCCTCGAGAACCCCGCCGCTTCCTCCCTCCACACCTCCCTCCCTTTCCCCATCTACGGCGCACCCATAGCCCCCCACCCTTCCATCACCTCCTCCACCAACCTCTCCTCTAAAGTCGACCTAGTAGCTACTTTCGGTGGCGATGGCACCATCCTCCGCGCTTCGTCCCTCTTCGCCATATCACCCTCAGTTCCCCCCATCCTCTCCTTCAGCATGGGTACGCTCGGTTTCCTCACCGAATGGAAATTCCTAGAACACAAGCGGGCTTTTCGCGAACTCTACATGTCTGGCGCGCCTAGCTCCAGACATTCAGTAATGTCAACTCAAGACGCCAAAGCCAACTATCCTCCTCCACCAGTCTCACAAAATGCTCGCCACACCATCGGCAACGGTGAATGGCCCCATCATCTAGGCGCCTCTTTGGGCCCCACACGGATGGCTCGGGTTCTCCTACGAAATCGCCTCCGCGTAGCTATAACAGACAAGAACAACACACTAATAACACCACCTCACCTACACGCCCTCAACGAAATTATACTCCACCGAGGTGCCTCCCCGCACCTAACGCACCTCACAATATCGATCTCCGACCGCATACTCACCGAAGCGGTAGCCGATGGTCTCATTATATCTACTCCTACGGGGAGTACTGCGTATTCTCTCTCCGCTGGGGGTTCTATCGTGCACCCTTTGGTGAAAGGCATAGTAATCACACCCATTTGCGCACGGAGCCTTTCATTTCGACCGCTCGTGCTTCCCAATGAAGCTACCGTCGATGTACGTGTGACCGGAGATCGAGGCGGCGCGGGAGTGGATGTTAGTATTGACGGCGTAGGCCAACAAGGAATCAGAACGGGCATGGGTGTGAGGGTATGGGGCGAGAGTGTAGGCCGGGCGGAAGATATCGCGAGGAGGGAGGGGAAGAAGGTTGAAGAGGGAAAGGGCTGGGTGGGTGGTGTGCCGTGTGTGATAAGAGGGCAGGGGAGGGAGGGCGCGAGTGGGGATGAAGGGTGGGTTGGGGGGCTGAATGGGCTGTTGAAGTTCAATTACCCATTTGGTGAGGAAAGCTGATGAGGCTGTGGGACGATTTCTGGCAGAAGGAGTCTGTAAATATTTATCGGAGGCTTGGAAGCCGATATATCCATTCCGCATTGGATGGGTGTTATATATGCTTTTGAAGAAGGTTCCAACACATACTGATTTCTATGTCTTGGTCAATAATACAGATCCCAGAGCACCACTTCTGTATCAGTAGAACATCTACAGCCCGCACAAACCTCTTCCACCAACCTCCAAGCCCCCACATCCTTCCATAACACATTGAACAGACACTTCACAAAAACCATACATGTACATTTGAGATACTCTCATCATCGCTTACATTCAAACTCGAAACCTTTCCTCCTATCCTACTGCTTCCGCGCCGCCACGAATAATATTCCCATCGCCATGAGTACTATCATTCTACCGAGGTTCGAGCCTCACAGCTAGCTATCTCGGTGGTCTTCAACATACTGATGATACATATCCAAATATCTCGTACGAACGCTTGAAAAGCAGACTTGATTATGGGATAGCAAGCAAGCATCATCCAGCCAATGATACATCGAATCTGTCTTCCATGCCTCAGTCAGATCCGCTCTGTTCTAATGCTATACACGGAAATAATCAGTGATTAGGCTATGTTGTTTCGAGCGTGTCTTATCTTTGATTGGAATTATATGTATGTAGGATAGTAGTCGTACGTGTTGATTCCTGAGATTTCCTAGGAATTGGAAGGCACTATCTATCTGATTCTCCTCTATGACAACCTGAAGCATTGCTCCATCTGTCTGTGAGCCGTATTCGCCATCCCAGAAAAGAATTCTTACCTTATGTCTCCATGAATTGCCCAGCTTCCTGCCTATCATGCCTTACATTCGTACTCTGAATTCCGCCATCCCCCCTCTCTCTCACCCCCAGTGGACAACAGCATTGGAATTCGACTATCGCCCTTCTTTTCTTTTCTATCATCTCTGGAATTTTGGATAAAGATCTAGTGGGTAGATATGCTAGCTTCCAAGATAATGAATGCTAACATAAACTCCGTACTCGTCTTATAAGATTTCTCAACTGCAGACCACGCAAGTATCACCCGTGGATGAAAATTGGGGTTTCTCGGGATGTATATTTTGAAAAACGGGCCAGATATGCTCATTCAACACTCAAGGGGAAGAGCGTCGGCTGTCCACCTTTTTGGTAGGGAAGAGGTGCGCGGATTCCGTTTCCATGACTTGAGAGAGATGCTGCGCTACCGGCACTGCGGTGACGAGAGCTGGGAAATCTGTATGTTTCGCTACACTGCTGTGGAAGAGGCGGGGTGTGCATGTAGCCGTGCGTCATATGCATTTTCAACAAGAGGTTTGCTACGGTTAGCATTCAGACGGCCTGAGGGAGACGGCCTAAGAGTAGATATACGATCAAATGAATGACGATAAATGCATAGAAACAAGACATAGGTCTAGAAAGTCTTTCACTGAGTGTTGTTGGATTAAAATCGTCAAAGGGGGCCACAGCTCAAGGATTCTATTACCGCCATAACTTCTGAGAAAGTCTAAAACACATGTCGAAAGCGAATATGGTGGTTATGGGTCACAATGTTTCATGACCACCTTTACTGTGCCGATTCTCCAGTATCTTCAGTCCTACAAATACAAGCCCTCTGGCTCACCTTCCGTCTTCGTCTTCATCACCCTCTCTCTTGCCGATCTAAAATCTGCCATCTGAACTCTCATCCTTCTCTCACGAAGTGCCATCAATCCTGCTTCGGAGCATATGGCCTTTATGTCGGCACCAGAGAGATCGTCTTTCTGGTTGATGAATTCGTCGAGGTCGACATCGTCGTTGAGAGACATTTTCGAAGTGTGGAGGGTGAAGATCTTCCGTTTGGTATTTTCTGGGTTACAGGTTAGCTAGGCAACAGATAGTTGATTATGCCATCAACTTACGATCGGGGTTTTCAAAGAGAATTTTGCGGTCGATTCTCCCAGGTCGAATCAGCGCTGGGTCCAATGTATCAATCTTGTTCGTAGCAAGGATGACCTTGACATCGCCTCTATCGTCGAAACCATCTAGCTGGTTGAGCAGCTCCAACATCGTGCGCTGTACCTCACGCTCACCGCCAGAGGTCGATTCATACCGTTTCGTGCCAATGGCGTCAATCTCATCGATGAAAACTATTGAGGGTGCATGTTCAGCAGCAACCTGGAAGATCTGCCGTACTAATCGTGGTCCATCGCCAAGGTACTTCTGAATAAGCTCGCTACCAACAATCCGGAGGAACGTAGCGCTTGTCTGGTTCGCCACAGCTTTGGCGAGTAACGTCTTGCCTGTGCCAGGTCCACCGTATAGTATGACACCTTTCGGAGGTTTAATGCCCATTTCTTCGTAGAGCTCGGGGTGTAGTAATGGCAACTCCACAGCCTCTCGAACCTCTTGAATCTGCGACTCGAGCCCACCAATGTCTGCGTATGATTCTGTGGGTGCCTTGTCCAATTTCATGACCGACACCAAAGGATCCGCGTCATCTGTGAGCACACCTACTACAGACACGGATTTATGATGGAGTAAGATACTGGCTCCAGGCTCAAGAAGGTCTTTATCGACGAAAGACATGATGGAGACGTAATACTCTGGTCCAGTAGCACTGGAAACAATGGCATGGTCATCGTCGATCATCTCTTCTAGATTACCAACCCCCATTGGACTACCTCTCATGTCATCGACACGGCTTCTCTCATCCGCGTTTCTGTCCAAGGCATCAGAGTCTCCACCAGCTGAAGCTGGCATTTGGGTGTTTTGAGCTTTCGCTTTGCGTATCCGCTCCTGATTCTCTACGTATTCCTCTTCAAGCAGCAGATGGTCGTGCACACGTTGCATACGTAGGTACTTTAGTTTGCATCGCGATGTAGGGTAAATCACCGGTAGTTTTGTAGATGCGTTTGGTCCTGCCGCCTTGCGCTTTCTTCGACCGATACGTGTGGTAGGAGGAGGTGGTTGTTCGTACTTCGGCTTATCCTTCTACAAGAGCCTTGCATCAATGAATGGCTATCCACCACTCCGAGCTATCTTACCTTTTTGTCCTTCTCGTCCTTGCCGTCACCACCAGGTGCATTACCGCCAAGTCCAGATGTATTATTGCCCTATAGATGAACGCCGTCAGCAACTGTTTATATTACCGCCACGTCAGGCATACCATGGTCGATCAGTTCAGTCCCGCGGTAGGAGCAAACAGGGATGAGAGAGCGGAACTATAGAGGAATGAGGCGGTGGGTCAAGAACGATGCTCTGAATAAGAGAGAATGAAAGGTTGGTGATGGAGCTTCTTTCACTTGCGGCTTCTTCGCGGAGCTAAGTAAGGTACCAGGGTATTACAAGTCTCTCATTGGCCGGAGAGCTCTGCCCCGGCTTCCGCCGATCAGCAAGGCCACCATGACTGATAATCAGAGTCACAGCGCCTTCCTTTATTACATTCATCATCTATACACAAGGTGAAAGTGTCATCTATCTGCTTATTATACTTAAGTGAGAACTTCTAATTCTTCTCTCACCTAGTGAATTCTACCGAACCGTACCCATCTTGTCGACCCGCGACGAGCATCTTAAGGCTACACAGCTGCTAACCCCTCTGCTACTGAAGGGCAGCAGTGGCTTAGGCTCTACAAAGCATCCTCGTTGGATCAATAGCGCTTGGAGCAAAAAGTTTGAGACGTACTCTCACTTCTAGGGGCTGTCTGTGGACCGTGCAGTGATCAGTGAACTCATCTTCACATCTACCTGTTCTACACTTTAACCAACTTAAGATCACTTTTTATTGTACTCCGTTGCTTCTGACCATGACTTCAGCCCGAACCCGTCGGATCGCGAAAGAAGTGGCTGATATTCACAATGATGATACCTCACACATTAAGGCCAGTCCCGTAGGAAACGGAGACGATCTCACACATTTGAAGGGCTCATTTCATGGACCTCCTGGCACACCATATGAGGGAGGCAACTACATCATTGACGTCAAGATCCCTAATGAATATCCTTTTCGTCCACCGATAATGAAGTTTGATACCAAAGTGTGGCACCCCAATGTTAGTAGTCAGACAGTAAGTGAGGACCTTCGGCCTATTCTGTCACAAACAAGGTAGCTAATGCAATAATTCTCTAGGGTGCAATTTGTCTTGACACCCTCTCCTCTGCTTGGTCTCCTGTTCTCACAATCAAATCCGCTCTATTGTCTCTACAGTCTCTTCTCAGCACACCAGAACCCAAGGATCCGCAAGATGCAGAAGTGGCGGGCATGTTAACACGAAATCCGAAGGAATTCGAACGTGTGGCCCACGAGTGGGCTGTCAGATATGCTGGTGCCCCTAAGAAGGACTCGGCTGAGGGCAGCGGGGGTGCCAAGGCAGAGACAAAGGAGCAAAAGCAGAAACGTTCGAAGGAAGAGGAGGCAGCCGAGAGGGCAGCAATGTGAGTTTTCTTTGCATATCGATAATGATGAACTGTTATGTCTGACATCTGCAGGTACGGTGGCTATAACGAGCAAATGATTAATCGTTTTGTGTGGATGGGCTTTGACCTCGACCGAGTTGTGTCAGCCTTTGAATATGTGGGGATTGATCCGAATGATGGCGAAGAGTATGAGCTGGAAGAGGCCTACATCGGAGATATTACGGCCAGGCTTCTGGGTGAACCATAGCCATAGCAAGGGGCCAAAGGCGAAGGCAGGGGCGTTGATGGCTTATGCGCGCATGATGTATGGTGTTAGGTGACACAAAGGGACTTCAAATTCAAATCCAAGAGATAGGGAGTGTTTATTTTGTGGTAGTTCTAGACTCAAGCGTCGGTGCAGTTCGGGCATCATTGAGCTCATTCCGCATTTATTTGACAGGTACACGATTCCCTCAA
The DNA here is from genome assembly GCA_000482085.2 of Cladonia metacorallifera KoLRI002260. NCBI lineage: Eukaryota > Fungi > Ascomycota > Lecanoromycetes > Lecanorales > Cladoniaceae > Cladonia > Cladonia metacorallifera. Next base: position 273,541 of record KI911116.1, on the reverse strand, counting down.
TGTATATCATACGAAGTAGGAAGAGAATGCACGTAATTTAAACCATACAGGCGGTTATCGGCAAAGCTCTGCAGTCTCCACACGCGTTGCAAATGAATTGGTTCAAAGGTACGATCCCTGCAGAGATCCTGTGCGGTGTACATCCGTGCAGACAGCACATTCGGGACCAGAACACCTTGGCACAGGAAGCATAGACAGGAACATGTCACCAAGAAGTACCCATAGTGACCATTGTACCTACATTAGCTGATTTGGAATGAAAGAAGCATTGAAAGGTGATTGGGAAGCGGAGGAAACGCCGTGACAGCCGTCTGAACCATGAGAAGCTTTGATGCTGTAAGAGAATGGAGTATCTAGAATACTGTAAATACTTCAGTACCTTGATGATCAGCAACGCAGCAATACTTGATTCCATGTAGTTATGACGCTGCCCAAGCCGGCGCCTTGGCGAGTGACCCCAGCGACCCCAACGACCCCCAGCGACCTCCAGCGACCCCAGAGCCTCTCTCGTGGGTCAACGGGGGTCAAACTTAACCCCCCCACGGACAACCAGACAAGGGCCACACTGCGGGCGTGCGGAGATTGATGCATCAAAAGCAAGGATACTCTTTTGGCTTATGAAGACGACACGCTGTCGCACGATATCTTATTACTACTTTTCAACTCCCAGAAACTCCCAGCAACACCTCAGTGGTGAAATATTGTAATTGTTCTGCCGTTATTGACTATATCCAGCTAAAGCATGGTTCTAGGTGACCCATTTGACCGAAAAAGCACCTAATAAGCACCTAATACCTATGACGAACTCTGCCAGAAAAATTTTGCCAACAACCTGCACAATGGATGACAAGACGATTCCAAATAGGGACTACAACCACGCAGCCAACCACGATGCTACCATAGGCGAGAAAATACTGCATGAAGACCACCTTGAAACAATTAAGCATGATGAAACTTTAGACATCCCGCTCGATATCGACCCTGCGCTCGATAGACAGATTACCAGAAAATTCGACACCACCATTGTGCCCTGGCTTTTCGGGCTATGGCTTTTTGCTTTCATCGATAGAAGCAACATCGGCAATGCCCGCATTGATGGCTTGCCAACAGACCTCAAGCTCACGGGAGACAAATTCAATATTGCCCTGACAATCTTCTACGTTCCCTACATCCTTATCGATGTGCCTAGCAATTGGGTTCTGAAGTATGTTGGAGCAGGATATTATCTACCCGGCCTGCTTATCGGATGGGGGATTGTAGGAACGTGCATGGGAGCAGTGAAAACATATGGTGGCCTTATCGCGGCCAGATTCTTTCTGGGCCTATGTGAAGGAGGTCTCCTCGGCGGCATGGTCCTCTACCTCTCCATGTTCTATCGGAGGCATGATCTGCTGTTCAGGCTTGGTTTGTTCTATTGTGCTGCTCCACTGAGTGGAGCCTTCGGAGGTCTCTTGGCTACTGGTCTGGCGGAGATCCGCTTTCACGGCTACAATCGTTGGCCATGGATATTCTTTGTGGAGGGTGCCATCACAGTGTTGTATGGCATCCTCACCATCTTTTTCCTTCCAAACACGCCTATGCAGGCCAAATGTTTAACCGAGGAAGAAAGGGTTGCAGCTGTTGCCCGGATGAAGCTTGATGCTCATGGGGCAAGCAACAAATCCAACGTGGAATCGGAGCAGTTCTCGTGGAGGTGGGTCAGCATGGCGGTGCTCAACTGGAATACAATCCTGCTGAGCTTGAACTTCTTTGCCATTATCACGCCGATCTACAGTTTCTCACTTTTCCTACCCACAATTATTTCCAGTTTGGGATACAGCAGCGTCATAGCACAGCTCTTCACGGTTCCTCCCAACATGGGCGGCTTTTTCATGGTGCTCCTCGGCACTTTCGTGTCTGACAAGATAAAGGTGCGAGGACCCATAATGATAGTGGGCTGTTCGCTTGCAATCATTGGCTACATTTTGCTGCTAGTGCCTGAAAAGCCGCTGGTGCATTACGGAGGGTGAGTGAGAGATTCAGTCAGGAATGATAACCCGAAACATTATTGACTTGCAGGATAGAACATTCTTTGTAGCGGCAGGTAAGTCCAGGCCATACTTTGTACAGTCATGGGAAAACCATGGAGGACTTTTCAGCTCATTATCATACTTCAGGCGTTTTTCCAAGCTCTCCAGCTGTCATGGGCTGGTAGGACAGACCCACTTTTTACTGTTTCCCGTGTCAAGGCTGATGAGTATTATCAAGGCTTGCTAACAACCTAGCACCACACTATGTTCGAGCGACAGGCACAGGCTTGCAGATTGCGATTGCAAATTGTGCTGCGTTCATCGCCACCTTTACTTATCTACAAGCGGATGCGTGAGTACCACCTTGACACCCCACTTTATCCCGCTCTGGAGGAACACATACTGATAAGACCACACCTCTCTTCCAGTCCTCGCTACATTGCCGGACATTCCATCAACATGGGCTTTCTTGTACTCTCTTTGATTTTAACCACCACGACAATGCTATATGCGAGATGGGAGAACAGAAAGCGTGCCCGGGGCGATCGAGCGTACAGGTTAGCAGAAGGGGACGAAGGAGCTTTAGGTTATCGGCATCCACAGTTTAGGTACACTCAGTAGCTGCAGCTGCATGATGAGCAAAACCAGGCAATAATTACTCTACCAAAGTATTGGCTATTTGTATTTCTGGACCCACGGGATCGCCACTGCATCTGCGTTCGGAAGAAGAGGGTGTGAAAGTGGGACACCCCAAAGCATAACGGTTTACCCCTGTCGCTTGGTAACGTTGCCGCATGGATGTGCGCCCGGGATCTAGAATCGCAGGAGCAGTTACCAGCAAGTATTTCCAATTGTGAAGAGTGTATTGGACACCCAACACGCTCTCTCAATGACGACGACCGCGGACAACAGAGGCAATTGTTGGACTAGTTTCACGTCGAACACGGCATAATGTTCTATATGAGGAATCCGATTCAGCCGAGAGGGCTCTTGATGTGTCTTTTTGTGATCATTGGCCATTCGCTGGTGACACGGGGCAGAGCAGGGTAAGCTTAATACGACTTGCATATGCAGCTATAAGATAGGCTCATACGTCCAAAAGCGGATGGCTTTTACTAGGAGAGGATCGGTCCTGGTAGCCGCTCTGCTGATGTTTGGGCTATCCCTGTTCCTCTGCTCTGATCTATCCCCTCCCCGGAGAACGGCTGCCCCAATTCAGACATCTCCCCTGGTCGGACTGTGCGCCAAACCCATAATGACTTAGCGACGATTCGGTCCCCCGACTAGTCGAGGCGGTTCCCGCGATATGATCGTCCACTGGCTATACCGCGCTTGTCGCCTCTTATCTTTCACAGCGTGCGAATGGCTCTCTTTTAAAATCGTCCAGCATCCTTGTCCGCAGTCCGGTCCCACCACCCCAGAAAGCTTCACGCGTCAACCAATCGTCGGGATGCTGGCTCACGATCCACTCACGGGCCCACAATTTCCCAATGTTTTTGTCATCACCCATGCAGTGATGTCCTTGTATCTCCTATTGTACCCAAATTCTCCTCCGATTATCGATTATTCCTCCGTGGTGCATTGAACCTGCATATTAGTGTTCGCTCACTCTCGCTGGTCTGGGTCAGCTGTCAGCAATGTCGCGCAGCAGTTACAATGCACCTGTTGGGATGCAATGCAAAGCTTCAAATACTCGGTCGCCAAACGAAAGGTACGCCATGGTACCTTCATGGTACTTTCCATCACGACAGCCTGGAGGCATAACCGGACACGCACACCGTCCGAGCCTGGCTGTGTGGCCGTTCACAGCCAAGGTCACAGCCTCTGCCTACCTTAGCTGGTGACTTGGCTGGGCTATCATACTACCTTTCGTGTAAGATAGTATGGTGTGATAGTGGAAATTTTGGGCAAGAAATGTCGCATAAGGATTAGGTAAATAAGCTAGCTCTGGCTTCAATTTTTCCGAATCGGGACACTAGATCAACAGCGTATCGCCAAGAACGTGTGTCCTCTGTGGGTCTCGCATCCGCCGTGGCCAGGCCTACTCGGTACCTAGCAAGGACCTCGTATCAAGCAATATGCATCTAGGCGAGAATGTCGCCGTAAGCAGAATCATCGCGGAAGAGCCAAGGATTACAGCTCACAGGCTGTACAACAAGCTCCCAATGCAGCAGACCCTTAGGAGCTTTATCGTCCAATACCTGTCCGTCCCTCGCTTCACCCGCACAGTGGATATCCTGTCACTCCCATATACCCCATGCAAGCTCCAAGTCCGGCTAGTGGAGCTTTGGATCGTCACAAGCTTCCACTTCCAGGAAGGGCGATGTGAATATGCATCTAGCAGAGACTTCCCGAGGCGTACACACAAAGTGGCCATGACCCAAGCTACCCAAGCTGAGATAAGGGAGCTTCATAAGGGCAGTACGTCCTGCTCCTGCAAGCCTCCTGCCAACTCATACACATTGTCCATCACGGATCTTGAGTTCACCCTCACTCTCGCTCTCCACCTCTCCTAATATAGTCTACTCTTCCACAGCTATTTGCTTTTTGCTCTGGACTAGAGGCTCAACCATCTCTTAATCCTCCCTCTCCCCTTCGACTATACTCCCATCGTCGGTCACTACGTTCACTAATACGCTACACCCACCATGAGGTGCTCGACCACCATCTTCGCTGCATGTGCGGTCCTATTCTCGCTACTGTGGTATGTCTATAGCTCCTTGACCTTCAGGCTCAACAGCAACATGATAGACTGACAGCCTCATCACAGCCCACAAGTTGCAACCTCACCAATGATCAAAGTGGAGGGACGAGACTTAGTATCACGCTTTGTCCCTCCAGTGCATCCAATCTTCCCAAGAGCATACTGGGACAACGAGCCAAAGATTCCCACGCCAGCCCGAGATCCAGTCACACCAGTCAAACGAGGTTTCACTCCCGATCCCACAGCGAGTAACTATAACTTCATCTACCGGTCCGAACCATATGCCTTTAAACACGACCACTACAAATACGAGAAAGATTGGAAGGAGAAGTTTTCGTCGAATAAGAAGGCCTAACAACAACAATCCTCATGATTACCACACTATCAGCACTCTATAATTTCTACCTCAAGTGGCCAGCGCTGCGGTAGCTCCCCTATGGGTTGAGCTGGGGGTACATGTTATTGTTCCCGTGATAATGTCAGCACCTTTACATCATCTACTACTACTATCACTACTACAAATCGAAATCGGACTCATGGGAAGCCAGGCTCGCCATCATTAGTAGCCTCTAGCATTGGCGTTTGCCCTTTTTGTTTTAATTGTTAATTGTTAATACACTCCTTTACCATCAGACGTTCTTGCAGGCGGCATTTACATCTGGGACTTTAATCAACTTTTGCGACATAGACCGGGCGCTGGGACAGGACAACAACGAAAGGGATATGGGGATGATTGGGGTTTGATTGATTCTCCGGGGTTGCTGGGCTTCATATCAAAGGATGTATAGCTCTCTGTGAGCTTTTGCTGTTGTGTGGGGGAACACTTGTTTAATCAAACTAACGACCATTGATGATGCTTTTTGCAGCGGTTGTTGGGGGAGAGGCTTCTACTTGGGGATGGGAGTGCTGTCGTGGGCTGGGGAGCTGGGCAGCTGTAATTTTTCTTTGGGCCGTGGGCATTGCTGAGGCTTCGGAGGCATGGCATACCTACTACTACTAGATGGCCTACGACAATCACCGACAGAGACATTCGCTTCAGCGGTAGTGGACATAATGGAATGCTCCCCATTGAACTTTGAACAGCTCCTTGTTTTTTCTTTGCCTCATTTGCTCCACCGTGACGACACAGCTCTGCGTACTCCACTCGTAAACTCCACTCCGCTCAACAAAAAATCCTTGTACCTTTCCATCCGTCACCTCACCCATCACCCCTGACCGCCCTCCCAAACGACCTCCTTGCATCTATACATAATCCCACATCCCACGATCCCCAATACCAAGCATCCCATGTGCTCGTGCCTTGCGTCGCCGCTCTCCCCTACACGCAGCAGATCATCTGTCTCAGGTACCGCGTGGGAGGCGCGCAGCAGTGGGGTGGACCCCGGCCCTGTACCCTGGGAAGAGGCAAAGCACCCCTACGGACCCAATCAACCGCCCTGGCCAGCGGGGGTTAAACGTACAGACGGTACTCAGCCCTGTCGCCTCGGCAAAAAAGGGGGTAACTCGGCTTCGTTACCGACGGTTTTCTCTTCTGTTTTAGTGCATCCGTCGTTGTTGGTGCTAAGGGGGGGCCGATCGGCTGGGCAGTCGACAGGGACAGGGGGAGGACGCGGTTTCTATTTTAGCCGAGCAGAGCAGGGATGGACATGAGCGTATGCACTAAATAAGGGAGTGCGTGGGAGCTAGTGGAACTATCGATTTTTGCCTTAGCAGGACGGGTGAGCTCGTGTTGATGGAATGCAGCTAAATGTGTTTTTGGGCAACGATTAAACACTATCGAAGTACACAACCATGGCACCACCATTGACGATTCTTGCTCCAGCGCCCTCGGAGTCAGCGAGGGTTTTGGCTTGAAAGTTTACAGCTGCTGGTATCGGTCTGGACTGGCTGAGGCGCTGGTCTCGATAGATTGCACTGTCAGCACGAGCGTTGAAGCGTTGGCTGGATGACTGTGGCTGTCGCGTATTCAAAGAGTTTAATATGAACGAGGCATTCTTGTTACAGGGAGCACCTGGTGATGTGGACATTTGTACGGTTACGTAGGCGATAGTGTCTGGAGCATTTCGGTTGATCGGTGATTCCATATCCATCATAGGATTCGGATCTCATAGAGCGTGGTTACTGCGTACTCATATACACAGTAGCTGTTGGGATGGATTTCCCTGCTAGTATACCCGTCATATGTGCCTGTGCATCCCGTACCATCCTCCATCCTTCCGGTTCCCAACGTGAGTCCAGGGATACCTACAGATACTAGGAATAACTCGCAGGAGTCGGTATCTTATCGGAGAATTTGCTTTAGTGCATTCTGCGCACACCCCTCTGGCCTTATGGCCAGGCATGATCAGGGAGGTCCAGGTCGGCTGTTCATGCTTGTCTAGCTCAGCAATCGGGCGTAGACCGCTCGGTGTAGGTTGGGGTGGCTTGGAGGGTCACTAGATGGCCCTGCTAGAACGCCAAGTGTACCTTAAGCACAGTCAAGGCGTCAATGGGAGAAGGACGGTAAGATACACCTGCTAAAGTAGAGCTACTGGCGGTGAGAAGCGTGCATGGTATCGCTGGTTCTGCGATTAGCACGTTGACTTGACTCTCGATTGCGTATTGCGTGTTGCGTGAATATCGAGGAATTCTTCAAATGATCTGCCATTCATAGATTATCGGCCCCCAATAAGACCCATGCCTTCAGGCTCTTCCCCAGAGGCCCGTCCCCAGATTCCTAATTTACCGGTACTCGGGTTATATAGCCGCTGAGCCAGGGAAATTTCACTGTACAATGCGCTAGAACAAAATGAAGATTTTGGCCGCTTAATCAGCCTCATCCTTCTCTTTTAGGGTAGATGGGCGTTGAGGGCTGAGGCTCTGCTGGCCGAGCCAGCATCGAAACGAGAAGCGAAATTGCGTACAAGGGTACCAAATTCCAGAACCATTTCGAACATCGCCGTACCGCGGACACTCATGGTTAATCTCCAAGCGCGCCCACCAGCGTAGGTGTAGGCAGAGCCAAGCACCACATTTCCACACCGTATTCCTAAGCATTAAGTTTGCCCATGTCCAGTAATGGAATTGCTCAGCTCCACTAAATTCCCTCCCTGTCCCAGTGAGCGAACATGTTAACGGTGATGGCGGCCAAAGCCATCAATCACAGCCCAGGTTGGAGCGCCAGCCCAGTGCCATTACGGAAACAGATGGCCATGTCACAATCTCGTGTCTTGGTGTATCTTTCTGATTCCCATATGTATCTCCCCTTGCGCGCCAGCTGCCCTGAGCGCAACTGCCACAGTTTTTATCTCCAGCTGAATCGACCTCTTCGCGGCAGCCCAGACTTCCGGTGCTCAGCGCTATCGTGATTTTGGGGATCCCAAGGACTCAGTTGCTAATGCAGCCACTGTCACTTTGGCCCAGGGCTATCAGGGTGGCTGTCGGATTAGTGCGATGCCTTTTCCTAGTGTTCGAATTTTCCTTATCAATCGCCGATGACCATTTCTGTAAGGCTGCTTTGACCGGATAAGGAAGGGGAGCATAACTCGAAGAGGTATTTAAGTCAGCTTGGGTGGTTCCGGTGGCTGGATGTTTCTGTTTGTAAAATGGTACAAAGTAGGTGTAGACAAAATGCGCATTCATTCTGGGTGAATTGCATCATCGTTGGCCTGATAAGCTATACAGAGGAGTCCAGGTCAAGTGAGGTCTTGATGGCGTTTGCTGATCGTGAACATACGTGCTGTTGTTGTGGTTGCGACTGGCATATGTGACTCTGATCGTTCGGCATATATATGTGTCGGAGGATCAGCATGGCCCTGCCCCACAATCAGCTTGCCACCATCGGGTGGTCTCATGTTAGGATTCTGTTATGTATATTAGGAGCTCCCTCCCATGGATTCTAGCACCTCAGGTGAGGCATCCATCTTGCAGGTCACATGTCTGCGACAACATGACTCTGATCGGTTGGCATATATATGACGCTGATCAACTGGCATATGTGATGCTGTCAATTAGAGCTTGTCAAGTCTCTTCTAGTCGTACCTGACAAGACCAGGAAGCAGGAAGCAGGCTATGCCGTTCGCTGTTGCTGCTGCCGTTGCGACGTGACGAGGAACGAAACCAACAGTTACGACAACGGCCTTGAAACACCGTCAGCAAGGCCGCATATGTTGGTGGAGGACTTCGTAGTGGTTGATTGATCCAGAAATACCAGTAAGTATCTTCATGCATCGTATTAAGTGTCTTCAGGCATCCCATCAACATACTAGCTTGGGGCGACTAAGCCAAATACGGCAAAGAGCCCTATGGCACGGTTCTGCTTTGCCAACACTCCGTTGCATGCAGAAATCACCCCGCCGCTCTCGTTGATCACCATCATGTATATCTGCAAATGGACAAAAAATTCAGGAGGGCTGTGTTCTTCCAGGCTTACACAGCTATACAAAGCCTTTGCAGAGACTCTCCAGTCTGTCTGGATTTGCAAATTGACAATAAACTCCAAAACTGCTTTGTTCTTCTGGGATAGCATCGCTGGACAATGTATTAGCAGAAATCCTTCTAGTTTTCTGTCTTTCATTAATGTTAATATGTGACGACTGTGTTGCGCATATAACTATCACGAGTTGGTCAATAGTTCTCATTGTTGAAGGAATCGCCTCATCCTCAAACGAACTCAGAGGATTAGTCCAAGAAATCGAAACTCAGAGCAAATCCGGCTTCGATAAGAGATTCGACCCTAAATCGCCATGATGGCTTTCACGGTCGTCTTGTTCTCAACCCTAGCGGCCAGCATTGTGAACGCCAGCCCGATCCCATTTTTGAATGCTGTTCCTTCAGCAACCACGATCGAGGCCGGCCTCCCGCCAATATACGCACCTCACGGCTCTCCCGTCCATTCCACAATCTCTAAAGGCCATGATCATTGCGAGGATCCTAGTGATGACGTACCTCCATATCATTCCACTTCTGGCTTTTTGAAGCCCCCTCTCTCTGAATCCGGAACCGTCTCAGGATCGGGCTCGAGTGCCGATTATCAACGGCTTATGAGTGGGCGCGGTCTCAACGCAGCGGCTGAAGCTGGATCTGCTGCCCAGCAATATAGGACAAGTCACGGCCTCGATGCAGAGGCTGAATCCGAATCCGCTATCCATTGCCAGCAGTATAGGACAAGCCACGGCCACAAAGCAACGACTGAAACCGAATCTGCTGCCCATTACCAGCAATATAGGACAAGCCACGGCCTCGAGGCTGCTGACTCTGACACAATTGAGAAAGGTAAGGGCGGGGAGTCCGACAACGACCGTCGAACTTCCTGAGATCTTGGGTATCATTCCCATCTTCGCCACCAAAAAGGGGAAGGATCTGACTGCAGAATTGCGGGGAGTGGAGTTTTGTGCCGGGTGAAGCAAGATGCTGGGCCGATGCAAAGTTATGAAGCAAGTCTTGCGGAGCCTGACATTCCCACACACATCGCTAACATTGATTAAAGAAAGCTCAGTGTAAGTGGAAGGTACGACGTCGAGGAGGTTTAGGTTTTACCAATTTCGTTGGTAGCCTTATTTGGTCTTTAGAATTGAAGTACTTGAGATTAGCCCATAGACTTTCAACGTCTTTCGGGACAACCTAAAACAACATTTTTTATCATTCAATCCGGTGCCTTGGCCATGATGTTTATTGATGCTGATCAGTCTATTATTGCACCAGAATGTCTATAGAATTTTCTTTTGCCGCTCAGGATTCCACTAAGCCTTCATTATCCGTGCTGACTAATCGACCGTCAGGAGATCAGAATATTGTTCTACTGCTGACAGCTCTTTCCATTTCTGTGGTCATTGTCAGACACTCACCGTCGCCGAGAAATGCTACACGACCCAGTCATGCAAGCCATGGCTTGAAAGTCCTCAACCTACCGAGCCAACGCAAGCCTGCCATGGGTTGTGCTCAGACCAGCAAAGCTGTTGACGAAGACTTGCACCAATGCCTACCCTCAATAGCAAACCTCATTAAGACAACTGATCTTATAAGTACGAATCTGGAGATTATTCTCGAGGGATCCAGAACAAATTCTATGTTGAAGGCCTCCAAACGCCGGTGCTGTGAACCACAAGAGCAAAATCACAGGGGCTAAAGCTATCAATACAATCATACACAAGCTCGAAAGTCTACATGGTTGGAAGCAATGAAGAAGGCGAGATAGGTCTTTGGCGAAGGATATAATTACTGTCGCTGATGTCGCGTCGTGAAAAGGCTGCTTTTGCGCAGCCAGCTACTGGGGTTAAGCATGGCGCTGCGCTCACACTCGGTAACAGATTATTAGATTGGGGAGCTGGTGGTCAGAATTCTCTGGGTTAAAAAGGTGAGTTGGAGACTCCTACTCAACATTGTGCTAGACCGGCCTGTCAAGATCTGCATCAGTCTCGCTATGGGAGATTCGGATTTACGCCAACTACAGAATTGCAACCTTGGCTCATACTGCCACCCTCTAACCAAGGTATTACGAACTTCGTTCTATATAGCAATCACGCCGTTGCTCCGCCTACAAGGGTCCAGTCCTTGCATGGAGGTACAGCAGCCAGCCATATCAGATCCCATGAAGGCTACGCACATGTAGAACGAGCGAGGGACTCATAGCGCGGCCAGCACATTCGGTCAAAGAACCATTGGTATGATGCAAGTTGTTGGCATCCACTGTCCAATTGCGGACAGCAATGGTGGAGCCCTAGCAGATGCCCTTCGTCACCATGACTTGCAAGCAAACTTTGCAAATTTCTGACCGTAGGGAGTCAGCGAGCGGCAAGAGAAGATTAGAGGCATATAATATGTGTGTACGGCAAGTCCACATCTTCCTCGTGTGGAGAGTTGTCTTGAACAGCTTTGGTCATAAAGCTCCTCGGCCATCTCGAAACGCCGTCATTTGGGCCGTTCGTTGGTTTAGTATCGTTCGGAATGCAGCTTGAGGATTGTTTGAAGCCTGCTTCACAGTAAGACATGGCTCAGCACCAGAGAAAGGACCATGGGGCGTGCCTGATCAGTAGAGCAACAACATCTCGCGGCAAGGATGCTGTTTTGCTCCATTTCGGCTACGATCTGGTTGAAATGCAGCAACAATAACGTGCTGCATTCACGAATCAGATGTTCACTATACGATGGAGCGAAGAAGAGCCGACTTCCCAGATGCCCCTGCTAGCTGATTTCCACACTCATAATCAGAGACCCAGAAAGAACCAATGGAGTGATCATTTCCGTCGACACTGCTGCTGGATCCGCAGAGTAATCTCCGGATTGTTCCATATATTGTTGTGGAAGTGGAACAGGAAGGCCTAATGACTTTGCTGATGCTCTATGTGGAGCCCAGAAAGCTCTCAAGGAAGCATTATGCTTGACACATATTGTCAGATTACCAACACGGTTGGTTTCCTGGCAACTGGTGGCCTGAAAGCCTGGAGCTTGTATTGCCGCTGATACTCGGCCTGGATTGGTCAGATTGACTTGTATAGCCTCCCGGGATACGAGTCGAAGGATACTCGAGCAAGTCCTGCCTCAATGGAAACCGTGCGGCCAGATGCTGCCTTGGAGTATATTCATTCCACAGGCATTGTGAGCATCACCGAAGCCACAATATATTTCCCGGGATGAATCGTCATCCTCTATAGTAGCCAAGGCTCTGAAAGCTAAGGTTTGAGATTTTTTGGCTTGCTTCAGAGTAGCGCATGGGACTCCTTCGACTATGCTGGTGCTTACAGTACTATGATCTCGCTCAGTACTACTGTTGTTTTACAGTTCATCAAGCAAGCGAGTCCGATAGCTTCAAATTGCACCAAAAAAAGAATTACACCCAGGATGAGTGCTTGAACCAGACAAGCAGAAGGTGAATCTGTCCAAGATCATGGTGTGCTCTAAGGCAATTCCAAGGCCGTTGAACATCGATTGCGCAAGACTTTCCAGTTTGGGTATGGCGCCCGTGATGATTAGAATAGCAGCGCCGTTCCATGGAAATTCTGGCCGTCGAAATGTGGATGGATCGAATGTCACCAACTGTACTCGGTGACTTGCCGTTTGCTCATTCCTCAGGCAAATCTACGATGTACACCGTTGTGAAAAAGGGAATTGACATTGGTCACCTTGTAAGGTACCTCAAGGTACTCAATATTTGCTGAATTGTGGTCAGCTCTAAGGTAAGGCACAGTCGTCAGGCGTCCCGCCACGGATGATCTGAACGTCTCAACTCTGCCCCTACGCCGCCAACACCATCGTGTCGATCATACCATTCACTGTCACACAAGGACTCCTCCCCACTCATGGCCAAGGCTGCGTGCATCGCCACTACCTTTTGATCGAAATTGACCTAATACCAAGTCTTTCTTCATGTCATCTAACGTGGTATGAAGATACTCCAGGTGTTTCATATTCACTCGATGTAGCCTGCATTGGTATAATGCAATCCATACGTAGCCAAGATATCTGCTGTTCAGGTACAACTCTGTCTACCTACGCTACGCTATCTCATTTCTGTCATAATTTTGATTGTTGGCTGTAATATTCGCGGAACTTAAGGCCAACTTAGGCCCCCGACCTCGTTGTCTCGAGATCCAGCTGAGATTCCACTCTGTGGATGTTGTATATTGAATGTCCTTATATATTACGAGCGCCGTATGATCTACCGTATGATGTAGTAGGTCCAATCTTGGAAGCTTGATACTCTGCGGTGTTTGCTTGCGTATATTTGTTTCTTATCTCTCGACATTCATTTTAGAAAGCCGGCAGACTCTTCAGCGTTATCACAATGCAATTCAAGCTCCTGGCCAGCGCGGTTCTGTTTCCAATCCTCTCCCTCGCACAGATTCAGGGTGTTGACCAAAACCTGGTATTTCTCTACCGAGTCCATGCAGCACCACACGAACCTGACATCTTCAACTTAGGTATCAAAAATCAGTGCAGACGCTGCTTCCATTACAGCAAACCCAACCTGGATCGCCGCCGTCAATGCCGTAGCATCTGCAGCCCCCTCCACCGTCCTAGCAGCAGCAGGAAACAACCCAACCATCCTCTTCAACCAGATCGCCAGCGCAACCACTCCCCCAAGCTGGTTCAGCAACGTCCCCACCTCGGTCGTTGGACCCTTCGCCAGCCTCGTCGCCCCAGCCATCAAAGCCAACGCCGATTTCAACGCCTACATCTCCTCCGCAGCTGCCCAACCCGCCGGCTCCGCTCTCCTCAACGCCGTCTACAGCGCCGCTCCCCCAATCGTCCAATCCTCCTTCTACAATAATAAACTCGGCTTGGTGGCTTCTATTGTCGTTTCAACCGCAACTTGGGCTTCGAACATCCCTCTCCCCGTCCAGACTAGTATCGCGAATGTATACAACTCCGCTCTCCGGATCGAGGCCTCGGATCTCGAAATCACCAGGACCGCGAACAGGACTGGTACCGGCGGCGTCCCGTATGGGACTGGTAAACCCTCTATCAACCGCACATCCTTCGGCATTGGACGTCCTTCAAATTTCCCCACTTACTCATCTTGCACGGCCATAACTGTCACCACAACCGTCACCGCCTTGCCCTTTAGCAAACCCTCCTCCGGCTTCTCTAATTTTTCTAAACCCACCTCCGTTGCCTCCGCTGGCTTTTCTACTCCTGCCATCGTGCCCTCCGCTGGCTTCCCTAAACCTCCTACCACTGGTCTGCCGCCCGTGCCGACGACGACGACGCCGAACACCTCGAAGACTACGTCGAGCAGTGTGGTTGCGTTCACGGGGGCAGCGGCGCCGAGGATGGGGAAGGGTGCGGTGGGGGTGGTGGCTGTGGTTGTGGCGGGAGTGGGGGGGTTGTTTGTTGGGTAGAGCGCTTAAAGGGGGGGGGGGGGGAAAAGCGAAGCGGATAGATTTGTTATTTGGATTTTTCATCGTATGCATGAGTGTGCGTGGAGGGCTGCATTAATGGGTTTTGCTTGTGTATGCATGCAGCTGTACTCTAACGTGGGGAGGCTAGATATGATAGAGAGATATATTAGCATGGCGATGAATTGAGATAACCGCCCTGCAATTTTGCGCTCACTTTTCTAGGTCAGGTGTCTTGGGGCTAAATCATCGTTGTTCTATTGCTATTGCGTTTGACAAGTCCTATCAGTCTACACGCCTCTGGAATCGATTCTGCTAGATATGCGTGTTACTCTCACGGCTGTAAATCAATGTGGCTTAGGTAAATGATAATAACTGCACCAAAAGGTCTTGGGGGAGAATCATTGTTGTCTATTGCCATTGCTACCGAGAAGTCCTATTAGTCTAAACGCCTCTAAGAGTTCGTCCTACTCATGATCGCTCTAGCATTTTTGCCCGCGCATATGCACATTCGGTCATAACCCAGGCCGCCAACATGTCATAAAGGGCTCGCGATGTGCATCTACCCACGCATGCACAACAAGCCTAAAAACCCCCAAGCTTTTTTTGTTGCAATTGAGACTAAACTGTCTATACCTGACCCATTGTGACCATCTTTTTGCGCAAGTAGTTCTTGTATTCGCCAATTGTACCGTCCCATCGTCTAATGGTTTTGTTTTCGCAGACCATAATGTCTTTGGCGATTTTGTCGAGGAGTCTGTGGAGATGTATGTTAGTTTATTGCGTATGGTTGACGGAAGGAGTGTCATACCGGAAGTCATGGGAGACTACCACTACACCTCCACTAAAAGCATTGATGGCATCCGCCAAAGAATCAATCGTTGGGATATCCAGACCGTTGGTGGGCTCATCCAGTAACAGCATGTTCGGCCCGTCTATGGCTAACAGTGCAAACACAATCCTACTTTTCTGCCCTTCTGAGAGTGTTCCCATCAAGGCAGTTTGTGACTCTCCTGACAAGCCGTATCGACCGAGTTGTTGCCTCCAGTACTGGTAATCCTGGCTCTTGTCTGAATATTTGTCACGCACGAAATCCAGAGCAGACTTGGTCAAGTCTAGTTGTTCTGCTGAATGCTGGCTGTACATGCCCAATTTCAAATGAGTATGCCTTGAGATGACACCGCTAGTAGATGATAGCTTGCCAGTCATGAGGCGAAGTAATGTGGACTTCCCGACACCGTTGGGACCGACGAGCGCTGTTCTGCTATCCATATCTACACCGAGATCCAGGTTCTCATAGAGGTTATCTTTGGCTTCGCCAGAGTAGGAGAAGGTGACCTCGTCGAAGGAAAGGACAGGAGGCGGGAGCTTTTCGACATCGGCGAAGCGAAAGGTGAAGACTCGATCTTGCGGGACGGGCTGGAGGAAACCTTCTGCTTCCATCTTATCCAAAATCTTTTGCCTTGACTTCGCTTGTCGGACCAAGTTGGCATATGTACCTGCTGAAGCAATGAACTTCTTAATGTGTTGTATCTCTTCTTGCTGTTTGGCGTATGCTTTCATATGGTTTGTTTCTTGTTCTGTGCGAGTCTTCACATATGAATCGTAGTTACCGCCGTAGTAGATGAGCTTATTCCCGCGCATATCTATCATGTTGGTGCAAACTCCGTTGAGGAAGTCCATACTGTGGGAAACCAGAATCAGGGTACGATCCCACTTTTTCAGATACTCTTCTAACCACACACAGGCTTCAAGATCTAAATGGGCGGTGGGATCATCGAGTAGAAGGAGAGATGGTTTGACGAAAAGAGCTTTGGCTAATGCGACACGCATTCGCCATCCACCAGACATGTCTTTGGTCATCTTGTTGATCGTTTTCTTGTTAAAGCCGAGACCGGTGAGAATGAGGGACGCGCGGGTTTGGAATGTCGAAGGGTCCATTGTTTCCATGCGCTGTTGGCGTTAGCATTGCTGGGGAAGAACTAGTCATTCCACTCACCTCGTAGAGATCCTCGAGCAAAGGGTCCTCAGGGCCGTTCTTTTCCAGAATTTCTTCCGCTTGCTTGTCCATCCGCTCCATCTCCCTTTCTGCCTCTCTTACTACCCACGCAAGAGCACCTAGATCACTAGGTGGGGCACCCTCATTCAACAAGTAAAGATCAACATGCTCAGGTATCGGATATTCTCGTTTATCGATAGCTTTGAGTAACGTTGACTTTCCGCAGCCATTCTCCCCAAGCAGTCCATATCTTCGTCCGTAGTTGAGCTCGAGTGTGGTATCTTGAATGAGAACTTTGCCATGAAACACTAGTGATGCTGAATTGATCTTGACGTCTCTGCTGGCTTGTAGCGAAGCCAGGACTCCCGTTGTGACTCTGTCCGACAAACCATGCTTATCCAGTTGGTCCGTCAACTTTTTGACAGCGGTCATTTTCTCGGTTGTAGTTGCGGGCTGTTCATCATCGGGCAGAGCGTTGCCATCGCCATCGAGAAGTGGTGGTGTTTCATCACCGTTGACTGATGAGGCGGAGGATCCGGTCTTGGAGGCAGCTTTTGAAGAGACTTTGGACGCAACTGTTTTCTTCTTGTCTTTTCCGTCCTCTGCACGCTTAGCCTGACGAGCTGCTTTCGAAGCGGACACCATATTGATGTTGGTATGAAGGGTGATGAGAAGGTGGAGAGCCGAACTAGAAATGTCGGTGGGCTGTGGGGCTGGGCTTATCGATTGGCTGAAGCCCCGAGACGGTGTGGGGCGGGTTCAGTACACCCAGAAACCAAAGTCGTGGGAATCCTAGCTATTGGATGTGTGTGTAAGTCGAAGATAGAATCTTTATTCTTTTGATCTACTCGTGAGAAGTTTTATGAGTGATCGAATGTCGCAGCCGAAGCCTTCACATTTTCTTCGCTTAGGGCGATCAAAGCTACACTACGGTTGACCGTATCTACAAAGACGTTGTGTCGCCACCGTGGTAAGTATATTCCTCGCTCTGCCTCCTTCCCAAGTAAGAAAATCGAGCATAAGTCATACGTAGGAGCTCTCTAAGCAACATTGATAAGTGGTATATCGAGCGTCCGTAGATTCTGAGCACTATTTGTATGTTAGAGACATCTGAACTGATTGAGCTCTGCGCAGAAGCAGCCTTGCTAAGCTCTCGTGGCATACTTCCAATTCTTGCAAGGCTGTAATATACCAGGAGATAAGACCCTTTTCAAAATTGTAGCAGTCTGGATGGCTTAGTTGGTTAAAGCGTCGGTCTCATATTGATATATGACTACTCGTCACGAGTAGCTATCCGAAGGTCGTGAGTTCGACCCTCACTCCGGACAGTAAACTTTTTGTCCTCTTTGAGGTATTCAGGTTCTTGTTTTCTGGTTTTATCTCACATGTTCAATTAGACAATGTCTCTGCCTTCAACTCGGAAGATATAGTTTTCTAAGGTACAGCCTTGAAGCTCCTACAAGATTAAGATATTCCCGGCTCTTGGCTGCTGACTAACCAGTTACGCTCGACAAACCGAAAAACGACTTCTCCTGTATCTGTTTGTCATCGCGTCCTCCTGCTACCCATTTTTGGCAACAGCTTGTTTAAACATTCTTTTGCATGCATGACGCTTCATCTGCGATTCCTGTGCTCCGCGGACTGCGGTCCACCGGCTCCGCATTTGCCTGTGCGCCGGCTTGGATGACAGGTGTTTAGGTGCATCCATTATGTGGCCGCTTCATCGCTCCATGATGATGGCGTCTCATCGCACCGTCTCGTTTGTTATTTTGTCGACGAGAAGATGGCTGAATGCTGTTTTGGATGTGAAAAATGGGTTCCACGGAGGCGAAGCATTTTTCGTTTGATATTGACTGTCATCTGAATGCATACATTCCCTCAAACTTCGTCCACAGGCTACCGAAGCCGATAGCACGGTTTTTGGGGTATCGAGATGGTCCGAGCCAGGATATTGGCAATGTGCTCATTGCAGGATGGTCCTTCCTAGGGGCATTTGTCGGAATCATCACCATTGAGGCGGTTTTAATGATACCTGCAATACATGACCATGGCGTCCCAATCGTTATTGCAAGCTTTGTGAGTCGTTCGGCGCATCGGAATAATAGGCCTATTGCTTAAACTTAGCAGGGTGCTGCGGCTATTCTGGAGTACAACACCATCGAATCTCCACTTGCCCAACCACGCAATATTGTTATCGGACATTTTCTCTCCGCCGTGATTGGTATCAGTGTCACCAAACTCTTCTCACTTAATCCCAATTTCGAGAATCTGCGATGGGTGGCTGGAGCGTTGGCCTGCGGGCTGGCTTCCGCTGCCATGACCCTTACGAAAACTATACATCCTCCAGCTGGAGCCACGGCATTACTTGCAGCTGTTGATCCACAGGCAGAGCCGCTGGGCTGGTACTTGCTGCCTCTAGTACTGCTTAGTACAGCCCTTATGTTGGTAACATCGCTTCTTCTCAACAACATACAACGTCAATATCCTACGTATTGGTGGACGCCAGCGGACTTGGGCAGCAAGGACAAACCAGATGACGTCGAGAAGAGCTCAAGCAGCAAGATGTCGCTTAATCCAAAGATGCAAAATGCTGAGGAAGCCGAGGAGCCTGTTATTAAGATAACGAAAGACGGGGTCTCTATGCCTGATGGTATATACTTTGCACACGAAGAGATGGACATACTGGAGGTACTGCATCAGCGGCTCAGATTTGGGATGCTAACCCTACAGGAGGCTGCTGTACGGCCACGGAGCACATGAGCATCGCCTTCACATGGCTCCTAATGCTCTCATCTGCTGGTACGGCTCCGGCGATGTATCATGATATATCTGTGAGACTGAACGGCTTCCGATGTCTCCAAGTCGCATACCACCGCTCGAAAATTGTACTATGATAGACGTGTAACGCTAAATAGCTCCATTTGTATTCTATTTATGGCATAGCTGATCATTAAATGTGTGATTTTAGCATCATTTGTGTATGTACTTGAGAAAGATGAACCGTTCTTCGTCATCCGCATTCTAAATCTCAACCCCTGCCCCTATAGTTGCTGATGCGATAGATAACCGCATAATATCAGAGAGGTCTTCATTCATCGGGGTACCAATCAAGGATAAAGACAATTGTGAAAGGCATCTCGTGTAGCAAGTGTGCGGGGTAAATACAGTCTCTCGAAAAGCTATGGTTAGAAGGCATATGTTCATAGCTATACAAACAAGCTTATGATCCTTTGAGAGGGCACGTTGTCTCGGAATGAGCCTAGAAAACCCCCTGGAGCTTGCATCGAGAGGGCACGTTAGGCACCGGAAGGCTGCCTAAGGAGCGGCCCGAGGCACGAGTCTTTTCCCTCGCCCGTTAACATTACTGCCCTGTTGCCTACACATGCGTTGAACCCATCAACCTAGCCATGCCTGTACTGACAGAGGACGATATCTATCGTACCTCAACGCAATACCGACTATGGACCTTCACTCGGGAGTCCTTGTCCTCCCTGAGGTCCACAACTAACCAATCTGCTGCCGACGGCGTTAGAGCAGCCCTCAAGAGCATCCACTCCCAGCAAACGGCAGGGGCATCAGAGGGGCAGAGCAGTCATAGCGAAGCGACTCGGCCTACATATTATATGAAGGAAGTTGACTGCCTCAGTGTAGAAGAGGAGCTGAAGCTTGTTGGATTCTACTGCGTCAAGACGATGCAGTTCGCGGATTTCTGCGAATTTCCTACCAACGTGAAGGTACCATGAACTGGGTACTCTCATACTAGAAGTTGTTGAAGCTCATTCCACCGTCTTGTTAGGCTACAGCTGTCCAATATCTCAAACGATTCTATCTCTCTAATTCTCCCATGACCTACCATCCTAAAGAAATGATGCCCTCAGCCATATTTCTAGCTACCAAGACAGAGAATCACTACACCTCCCTCAACAGCTTTGTTGCCAAGTTGCCGAAAACCACTGCAGAGGATGTGATTGCGCCAGAGTTTCTTCTGACGCAGGGTTTGAGGTTCACTTTCGATGTGCGACACCCGCATCGTGGGTTGGAAGGCGGGTTTATGGAGCTTGTGGCGTTGGCCAGGGGCAGGGAGCATTCAGTCCCAAGCAATACTAGATCGCCAGGCCAGCTTCAACAGGCGATGATGGAGCTTGAGCCAGTAAAAGGTGGTAGCAAGACAACTAGGTCCGTAGAGGACGTTGTTCGGCGTATACAGACCGCTCACGGCAAAGCTAAAGATATCCTCAAGACAGCAGCTCTCCTCACAGATGCCTATTTCCTCTTCACCCCTTCGCAAATCTGGATGTCTTCTTTATATCTTACAGACGAACCTCTTGCCCGCTTCTACATCAACTCTAAGCTGCCTTCACCATCCCCAATTCTAGCGAAACTTTTCACAATCTTAAAGAGTTGCGCTGATCTCCTTCGGTCGTCTCCTTCCGCTGACCCTGGGGAAACGGAGATGAAAGAATTGATGAAAATAGATAAGAAGCTATACAAGTGTAGAAATCCCGAAAAGATCGACCTTGTTGGAATCAACAAGGCACAGAAGAGAGAAGGGCACGAGGATGGGCTGGACGACAAATTGATAAAGAAAAGGAAGCTGGAGAGGCAAAAGTCCGAGAAAGAAGCCGAAGACATCTTTGGGCCGGCACTGGGAGCCAAATAAAATAAGATATGCGAGGACACCATGTCACTGTCTGGTATGTCTGGCATCGCTACCCGTAGCATTCAATCCAACGTGCATGGTAATCCCAGCGACTTCCGCCACAAGACGCTCTTGAAAGCTTCACACCTCAAACCCAGAGGCTGTTGTGGGCTTCACTTTGGGCCCATCAAGACTTTTGATGACTGCAAGCCATTGTAACATTAACTGGAACCAACAAGGGCCAATGTTGGCAATTTTGGTCTACCCTTATACATGGGTCTGGAACGAGCATTGAGCATCAGGAATATCGAGCTTTGTAGTGATACTAGGTATTTGAGTCATACAAAGGCACTAACTACATGGAGGTAAAGGCTCAATGGCAAGGATGCCAATACAGTAGAGACTAGTTAAGAATCCCAAAGTACCGCCAGCACAGTTAGAGTGGGTATGAGGAACAGGCAGCACACCGAAAGAGTCATATTCCAATTCGATAGCATAATTTACCCCTGGATGGTGTAATGAATGCCTGATGGTCCGCTTGTGACTCAACGCGCTAACAAAATCCTTCACATTACCCATCCACACCTAAGTCCGGCTGTGGCAATTTACAAGCGAGAAGTTCACCGAAAGCCATCCTAACCCACCGTCCATATTTCATATATTGTCATTTAGCATCATACCAACGTCCCTACAACAGAGACAATGACAGTACATACCTCCCTCCTTGACACGGCTGTTCCCGATTCCGACCTTAAGGCTACCATGATGGATGCTACCACCAAATCCTTTGACACAACGACCAATGATGACGGTGAAGCATTAGACAAGGAGCCTGGAATGATCGCAGACGTCAAGAACCTGTACCAGTCGAAGCCTGATAATCGAGGCAAGACAACATGGGTCGACAAGTATCCTGATGACCTCGAGGAAGCGGCAGAGAATGCACAAACTGCTCGTTACGCCTTGCTCATCCGCTTTACCAAATGTTACGATAGCCGTAAGAAGTTACAAGTCAATTCCATTATCATTCAATCACCGCTTTTGAAGAAAGCACTTAGGAAAATCCTCAAAGACTATCCGGGGATCACTACCAGCCTGGACCGCCTGACCTTCACCGCGCCGTTTCAGCCTTTCGTTCATCGTTGGACCAAGCTTCTTGAGGCACTTACGAGCGAGCAAAAGACCGAACCACATGCTCACCTTAGATTGCTCTATCGCATACTCGAAGAAGAGCTTCGAGATGATCTCAAGGCTCGCGATGATTTTATTCTCAATGGCGTTATTACCTACTCCACTCTTTGGATGATCTTTGAACCTGGCACTGTGGTATTCTTTGTCAAAAATGGACAGAACTGTGCAGCCAAAGTCACGAGCGGAAATTACAAGCAGACTCCATGCGGCGAATGCTATGCTCTCCAGTGCCAGATTGTCGATTGGGATGGCGAGAGATTTGGACTCGGAAGCGAGCCATTGAAGATTTCGGGCTTCGAAGGCACTATAGAGATTACAAAGCTCTCTGTATTCCCACTCATCTACCATCCTGACCTGTCTGGGGTCAAGTGTGATCTTATTTCTAGGGCCAAGGTCTTTGAAGAGCTTAGTGGTTATCACTACAAAGCTTATCAGGGAGTGGCTATTGGGGAAGGTCCATGGGGACCTATCAAGTACAACGTGAGTTGCTTTGCATTTTGGGTCGTAATTTGTCTTCTTTTTCGACACTAACGGTGAAAACAGGTGAATAGCCGTATCATTATCGATACCTACGGATGGAACCGCTTTAACCCGAACCGACAGGTCTCACTAAATGCCTTATCCAAACCCAAAGATAAGAACGTCGTCACGAATGTCTCCGACACAGAAGATGATGAGAGTGAAGAAGAGCAAGCCGGCGACGAAACCTACTCAAATACTGATAGCTCATCGGAGGAGAGCTTCACATATGCTCGAAAGAGATGGAACCCCATGCCGGCCTTGGACACGGGTGCCTTGGACGCAAGTACTTTAGTCGCAGGTGCCTTGGACGCAGGTGCCTCAGATACAGATCACTTAAACCCGGATCAATTACTTATCTGCAGCGCGACCCTCAAAGGTTATTCATTGAGGAACAAGAAATGGCTCACCTTTGCTATCGACTCCGTGAAAGACATCAAGTACAACGAGGGCGCATTCGAGAGCCTAGTCCTTCCGGAGGACCACAAAGAGCTCATTCTTGCGCTTACCGAGAGCCAGGTGGCGAACAAGGAGACATTTGATGATGTAATCCAAGGCAAAGGGAAAGGGATGATAATGTTGCTCTCTGGACCTCCTGGCGTCGGTAAGACATTGACCGCAGAGTCTGGTAAGTGCCAGTCCTTCCTCCTTGGAAAAGAGAGTTTTGACCAGTCTCCTAGTCGCGGAAACCATGAAAGCACCCCTATACTTGATGAGCACCGGTGACCTCGGGCTTGACTCTTCTGAAGTCGAGTCATCGCTGTCTAACGTCCTCGAAATGGCCACAAAGTGGAATGCGATCCTCCTCCTGGACGAAGCCGACGTCTTCCTCGAGCAACGTTGCTCTCAAGACCTTGAGCGGAACAAGCTCGTCTCCATCTTCCTCCGTCTTCTCGAGTATTACGAAGGCATCCTGTTTCTCACTACCAATCGTGTCGAGAATATTGATGCTGCCTTTCAGTCTCGCATCCACCTTAGTATCCACTACAACGAGCTTGACACCTCTTCCAGACGCCACGTCTGGGAGAACTTGTTGACTGCATCAAAGGGGAAGGAGCACGGATTTCGCGAGCACGAGCTGGATTTCCTGGCTGGTTACAAGATGAATGGGCGGGAGATCAAAAACGTGCTCAAGACTGCGCAGTTGCTGGCTAGTAGGCAGGGATCTGAGTTACAGTTTTCGACTGTCATGATCGTCTTGCACATTGAAAAGAAACAAATTGAAACTTAAGGTGAGTATCGAGAAGGCACAAGATTGGTTATTATTCGCGTTGGATCAGCATTGCATGCTCATAACCTCAAGCATCGTCATTTATTAGGCTCAATCAGATTTCTAGGACCACAAGTGGTAGCTTAGCTACATCGTTGAATGGAACATCCTTCTGGCATGCATGCCGTCATCTATGTCATTCAAAACTTCAGTCGATCGTCGTTTCTGTCTGCGTGATGGTGCCACACCCACCATCTCCTGCTAGATTATCTGAAGGCTACTATGTTTTCCGGCTGCGTGATGGTACCACACCCACCATGTCCCGCAAATTTATCTCAAGGCTACTGTGTCTCCTATCTGCGTAATGGTACCACACCCACGATATTCCGCAGCATTCCGGTGTTTTGTTGTTGGGTTGAGCCGTGAGATCTGGACAGTCAAGATCTTCATGCACATTTACCCGGTTGATCTTCCCAACGCTTATTGTGTCGGACGATCCCAGACACCCACTGTGTCAGCTCTGAGTCGGTCTAGACTCCATTGATCTTCAACAGCGACGGGGAAAGAAATTGCGGATACGAAGATTGTTGAAATTGTGGGCTGTGTATGGGCTTAAATTCCTGTTCTACGGTGGCTGCACGCAGCCCTGTCTCCACAATGTTGACCACCTGATGCGAAACGGTACCTGGGGATACCCCCCATTAGGAGCATACATTGGTGGGTTTCAAAGCTTCCACTAATGGTTTCTTATAGCACTACGTATAGTTGATGTGATCGAGATCTCTGGATAGTACAACTTTGCAATCTATTGGACATTACGCGCGGTAACGAAACACTGTAATATACATGGTACTAAATATTAGCTGCCGAGACAGCGCTAGTACTAAACCGGCGTTAAGGGGCTCTCCGTGCCGCAAGCAGACCTACATCAAATGACCGCCTTTTTCTTTATCGTCAGTGAGATTCTGAGGGATGCATACGACTATCAACGGTCATCTGTGTCGAATGAGCATATGTTCGAGTTGTGGGTGCCCGAAAATGAGATCTCATTAAAGGACTGAACTTTCCCTGCTTCGGATTGAATCTTTTACCATCAAGAATCCCTCTAGGGGCCAGACAGCTACCAATATGCTAAACAATTGAAGCTATCATTCAAGCTCATCCGTACTCCTCCCACCCTATTTCGCCCGCTGGTTTGCAAGTATCATCTCGATGGCGCTATGCAAATGCGACAGTCGGAGATCGGCAGATCCTTAATCATGCATAAAATGGTACTCTACGGCCGTAGAGTACTGCAGTAATTTGGTTCGTGCTACAGACCGGCGAAATCCCCCATTTGAACGCGGAAGACTGATCCGAAATCACTTTCGTTCGATGCTGCCAGCGTTCTGGACCTCTTCATATGCAGGATCTCGATATGAGCAGCGAGTCCACAGCGTCCCCGTCGTGGTACCATGATGTTATCTCCGGATTAAATCCTAGCAAGCAATGTTCTGCCTCGTTGCAAGGTGAGGTCGTCACCTGTGGAGGCCTTTCAGGGTACCACGGTACGCTCATGGTGCTACCCATGCGTTCAGCGATGGACCATGGCGTCACACTTTATCACCAACTCTCGTTTACTGAGGCTTGGTTTGCAGAACATACCAAGTGCTTTTGGTCCTTAAGACAACGTTAAGAAAGCTCTTAAGATGCTATTAAACCGTATCTCCTAGTAGTCAACAGGACTTATTAAAACAATGTTCGACCGATCATCTGGCTCACAATAGCTGCGTAAGCTCTGGACATTGTCAAAGCTGGTGAGTCTAAAATCACACCCTTTCTTGGTGACAGAACGGTGGAAAGGCTTCCGAACGTTTCCGTGTAAAATGGCTCATAAGTCTTCCTGCTGATAGATACTATTCGCAGAGACCACCGTGATCGCTGCCGTTCTCCGCACTGTGCCTCATCCAATTCCGCAGATGCCCTGGAATCTTATGCAGTATTCCCCTGGAATGGGGTTCTGGGATGAGCCTTGTCCTCATGGCCCAATAGTCCGTCATTGACAAGTTACTATCGACAAGCAAGACATTTAAATAGCGAAGATACGAGCCTTTCCGGAGTCTCGGTATCGATTAAGAGGTCAGGTGAGCTTAAGAAGTGATAGGGCTAGCTTAAGGCGGGTTTAATTCGGCGTTCGTGAAGTCAACAAAAGATCATTGCTATCGCGGTACGATCCTCTACAACACTCTCGAAGTATAACACAGTCTCCTCGAACCAGACGTCTTGTTTCATCGCCTCGGAAAGCCTATCGCTATTATTGCTCGCACGCTTCGGGTTCAATTAGCAGACCTCATTGCTCATCTTTTACATCAGTATTATTAGGACTGTATCACCATCAGTCGAATATCATGCCTCAACCATTGTTTTACCTAGGACCCGAAGATGTCCTTGATAATAACTCCGTAGAAGACTCACGTGACGGCTCAGTAGACGACCTAGCCGGCGACGACTCGGAGGATGCAGACCTCCAGACTGAAGTGAGCTCTATGTCGGAGGCTGAACCAGGCTCTCAAGAAGATATCATGACCGAAGCAATCCATAGCTCGGTAGCAAACATGATGTCGACATATGGCAATCTGCATGAATTCACGGTGCCACCACCATCCCCAGCATCCTCCTTGCGCTTATCTTCCAATGGTGCACTCACGGCAAGTGGGGAAATTACCCCCGGTGAGCTCTAATGTTCCTCCGTTTAAGCATAGATGGCAGTAGTTTCCTAACCAAAAGAGTCTAGAATCCACGCCGTCATTCTTAAGCTTCTACGACTACCATGATCTAAGTAATGATGACCATTTCCCTGGACTTTTAGCGGACAGGGAGACTGTAATTATCGGTATCTTGTTCCACGATGCAATAGAAGGTCTCCACGGTCCACTTAATCTCAAAGACCTTGCGATGGTGCTCAAATTTCGGAACAAGCGGTATTACCACTGGCAATCTTTGACCGAGAACATGGTGTTGAGAGGGTTCATGGAGATGCTAGGGGCCCATGAAGAAGCGAACAGTACCATTAAGAGTTGGTACTCGCTGTATGAGAGCGATCCAACAGGCGATAGCAACCCATACTTCCGGGAACTTAAAGCGCAGTTACTAAAAGATCTGCAATGTGCTACGCACGAGCAAGACCAGGTGGAGAACAACTGCATCTTCGTGAAGAAAGGGTCGTACCCTGCCGGCCCTGATGAAGTCAAGGAACGAATCTGGATCGCCTTTGGCAAGCCTTATCTCTCGGTTGAGGAACACAAGGAGGACATGCCCAATTCTACATTCAAAAGCTGGTATTTCCTGCACAACAATCCTCCCACAGGCAACAGCAGAACATACTTTAGGGAGATTGCAGCGCAGCTGTTGAAAGACCTGGATGCCGTTGAGCGAAAGGGAGATGAGGGCGAAAGAAAGTGTTTCTTTGTGAAGGAAGGAGACGGAGAGAAGGAGCGTGTCTGGGTCTCTTGGGATGGGCCTCGTTTTCTGGCGAAGAATCATGAGCAGAACATGCTCTCGGTGCAGCGTTGGATTGAAAATACGGAGTGAGGTACTATGTGTATTAAGTTACAGGCAGCGTATTCATTCGGGCAAGGAGCCGGTTTGTCACTGAATAGTTGGCTTATGTATCCATAATGAAGACGCGTTATCAGGGAAGGCGGTCCCCTCTAAGACTGGATCCTGGTGACTATTGAGCTTTGTAGTGATACACCGCTTGGTAAGAGTGCCCGACTCACACCGCGATTGGCGGTATGTATCGTGCGACAATAGGCAATTGCACGTGGAAGAAACTATGAATGATGGTGTACCCTCATGGTTCTGCCCCCAGCGACCTGCTTGGCTTCTAACTTATCATCTGAAGAATTACTTGGAGGAATTCGTCCTCGTTCCCTGCTTTATTTCATTTTCATTGGTCGACAGTCCCAGCAGATCGCTGTATCAGTGGTCACGCTTGCTCGTCAAATGCTGACCAGGCCTGTCATTCCCCATATGTGCGATGAAGCCAGCCCTAGTGGCCACTGTGTTACCTTGCCACCGCCTCTAGGCCGCCCAAAACCGGGCCAGCACTGCAGCTGCGTACCTCTCATAGCCTTCATACCTTGTGTTCTACCACATCTGCATCACTATATGACGGCTTCATTGCATTAGCTTATTGTTGAGAGACAGAGCTACCATGACGTCGTCACCACATCGTGTTACTGCAGGCATTTAGCTTGCGGATTGGGCCAAAGGCCATGCTTCACGTGTTATCTCCCCACTTTTTGTGTTCTATGTGTAAGGACACCATATCACTCTTTCCGTTGCATCACACGCAAGTGCCGAGCCTAGTATTGCCTCCCTGTACTTATAAGAACTCTTGTTCCCTCAAAAATTTCTCTTTCTTTCGTTGTCTAGATATATATATATATATATATAATACCTCCATCACCTGATACTGACACCGGAAGCCTGGACCAGTCCTCCAACTCGAATGATCCTTGCACTACTTCTTGCTCAGTCGTTACATGTCTTGACCCTACTGGTTCCGATTCAACCACAACATCATCCTGCACGCCTAGCACTGCATTTGTGTTGAAGATTACCGGGGTCGCAACAAGAACGTGAGGCGACATATGCGTGAGCAGCATGGGCAATCAGTAAAATGCCCATAACCGGCATTATGTTCAACAGGTCTTGTCCAGGCGCCGAAGAATTCTGGGCAAGGAAGGGAACGACACCTTCTGAAGGAGCAGGCATGGTCGATGGCCCTGGCATATATACCCTAAGAATCAGACACCATAACGTGCAACATTCCCAAACCATTCGCCCCCGATACTCGCTTTTCAACTCTCGGATAGACGTCTCAGATCAACACAAGGCCATCCGTATCTCCTTTACAAGGGATGGAAAAGCGAGTATTGAGATTCCAACAACGTGAGTCTTCGATTTACACTGTCAATCTTCACTAGCTAATTCTTCATACAGTCAGCCAACCCAATGGCGACACCCACATACCGCTTTTATGGGACGGTGAAAGAGCGTCATAGCGAAACATGCTACCGCATTACCCCAGATCCAAGCATCTATAGCCAACACCCAGATATATCCCTTTGGAGGCGTTGGAAATTAGAACTCCTGGACCCGCAAAGTGCGGTTAGGGCTAGGTTAAGGTTAGGGTTACTAACCCAAAGAGGCAACTACTAACCCAATCAGGTAAGATTTCTCCGGCTTCCCCTATATAAATTTTAGAATAGTAGACCTCTATTACTTCTATAATTAACTACTTAATCCTCTATATTTAACTATTACAATTGCAATTGATCATTCTAAAGGGTTATAAGCCTAGGTTTAGCCTTATTACACCTCTAGTAGTTAATTTATCTAATATTAAGACTATTATCATAAAAATTTAGTATTATTACTACTTCCCCACAAACACCTCTATAACTATCCTACCTCCCTACCTTTATAATTAATGCAATAGAATATTCTTATAGTAATAGGATTAATAAGTTAAAGAAGATAACTAATTAGACTAAGTTTAAATATAAAATAAAGGCCATTTAGGTAATAGATAGAAATTAGGACTTAGTTAAAGGTATATACCCTAAATTAGTCCTATTATTAGAGCTAAAAAAGATAACTAATAGTACTAATATTATAGAAACCGCTTATAAGACTACTCTTAAGGAGTAGAAGAAGTCTTATATTATTTCTCTTACCTCTATTATTAAGTAGGATAAGAGAAATAAGTTAATAATAGCTCATCTCATTTTTAATACTAAAGATAAACTAAGAGAATATATTAGGGCTCTTGAAATAGCTTAAAAGCAGTAGATAATATTAAAGAAGATATATAAAGTATCTAACCTATCTATAAGAAATATAGCATTAATAAAGATCTTAAGGATTAACTTATTATCCTATAAAGGTATTTAAGAGTACTTTAAGGCAATTAAGAAATAAAATACAATATTAACTATAATAGGATATAGCTTACTAAATTAGATCCTCTCCTTCTTCTTCTATATAGGATTAGAAGTATTAATAGAACTATATACCTTCTAACTAATCCAATTAGCTAAGGCCTCTAGCTAAGAGTTAGAAATTAACAATATTACTAGTGCTCTAACGGAGCATAACAATAAGGTCAAACTCTTAGAGAAGTTGACTAAGGTCCTTACAGCCAGATTTAGCCAGTAAGATAAGGCCAATAAAGAGAAGGCTATAAAGAAGAAGAAGAAGAAGAAAAATAAAGACTTAAAATACTAGCACTATAATAGTAAAGGTCATAAGAAAGATAAATATTTCTATCTAATTAAAAAGCTTCATCTACCTAATTAGAAAGCCTAGAAAGAAGAGCTCTCTATTAAAGAGATTAAAAAGAAGAAGGATTCTACTTCTTCAACTACTTTAGCTAAGGCCACTACTATTATCCACACTTTTAAGGTTATTAACACTAGGATTAATTATCCTAGACTCAATAATGCTAAAGAGGACGTAATCTATATAGACTCCGCCTCTAACATATATACATTATAGGATCACTTAAAATTTTCAGATTATGCTAAATCTTCTAGATCTATTAAAGGTATAAATAGTTAAAAGCTTTAGATACTTAGCTAAGGAATAGTTAAGCTTATAATACTTCTTAATAATAATAAGATTACTTAGATTAAGCTTACTAATATATAATATATGCTAGTAATAAGTTATAATCTTATATTAATTACCTATATCTTAAATAAAGGATGCCACTTAGTAGTGAATAAAGAAAATTTTAATATTTTTTAAAAATATTTAGGGGAACTAGTAATAAGAGGAAAACGGCATAGCATAGCCTAGCTATTAAATCTTAATTATTAATAACCACCTACAACAATACGGTCATTAAAAGTCCTAGAAGTAAATTATACCTTATAGGACTAATAGCATCATTATCTTAGCTACTTAGGCCTAGCTAATATAAAGCGTCTTACTAAAATTATAGAAGGCATAAATAAGGAAATTTCTAATAAACTTTAAAAGTTAGAACCTAAGCATAAATAATATAAGGACTACTTATTTAGAAAGCAGATAAAGAAGTATTGCTACATCCCTTATTAATAAGACCCTACACAATAAAAAACAGAGCCTAGAGCTCTTATACACTCTAACCTTACTAGCGGTAGAAATATTAAAGAAACTCTAAAAGATTATAAGTATATCCTATTATTTATTAATACTACTACTAACAAGACGTAGATCTTTCTAATTAAAAGGAAGTTAGAGGTCTTAAGTGTTTATAAAAACTTCTTTACTATACTAACTAATTAAGGCTATCTAGTTAAGTTCTTTAAGTCTAATATTAAATAAATTTATATAATAATAAAAAATTTTTTAAAAGAAAAGGGTATAATATAAATACTATCTATAATCTATACTTTTAATTAGAATATAGTCTCTAAGCGGATATTCTAAACTCTATTTAAATATATTAAGGCTATCCTAAATAATAGTAGGTTCCCTTAGATAATATAGGAAGAGGCTATAAATATAATAGTTTATTTAAAGAATAGGTTACTATTAGTACTTAATAAAAATATAACTCCTAAAAAAATATAGATAGAAAGAAAGATAGAGCTTAGATATATTCATCCCTTTAGATATATTACATATATATATAATAATAACCCTAAGTAAGGTAAGCTTAATAGAAGATCTATAAAGTATAAGCTTTTAGAATATAAATAAGGTAACTAGTATTATCTTTAGAACATTATTAATAAATAAGTCTTAATTTCAGCCTAAATTAAATAAGAGAATAATTCTTCTATTAGTAGGAAAAAAGAGGACGCTAAAGATAAAGATTTATAAGAGTTCTTTACTCCTAATAGAAAAATCAGTAAAAATATTAATAGTTTAGGAGTTAACACTAATATAGATAATTCCTTACCTAATTTTATAGAGGAACTAAACATGCCTATTCTAATAGTCAAAGTTGATATCCTACCACTAAATTTTAATTAGAATTTAAATAATAGCAAAAAGTTATAAGAGGAGGACATATATATAAGTAATATAGATAGTTAAGATAACTCTAAGCACTTAGACAGTCCTCTACCCTAAAACCCTAAGATTAGGGAGTTAAGAATAAGAAATCAGCCCTATATCAACTATATTATGCTAGTAAGACCTTTTACTCAGAACTACTTCAATACTAAGGCCTTATCTATTAATATCAAATTGCCTCCTACCATTCCTATAGGTGTTGAAGAAGCCCTTAATAGCTCAGATAAAGAGAGGTAGAAATAAGCTTTTAAAGATAAGCTTAAATCTCTTAAAGATAATAATATATAGGAGGACCTAGGTCTAATACTAAAAGATAAATATATACTACTTAACTACTAAGTTCTTACTTATAAGATTAATACTAAAGAAAAGATAGCCTACTATAAGATAAGATAGGTAGTTAAAGGCTACTATTAAAAAAAGGAAGTTAACTATAATAAGATATATTTAAATATTATTAAATCTATAAATTAAAGGATCCTTCTAGCCCTAAGGGCTAAGTATAACTATAAGATAGAATATAATAATATTATCACTACCTTCCTTAAAGCCCTTCTAAAAGAAATTATCTATATAGAGTAGCCTTATAGCTTCACTAATAGTAACCCTTAATATAGATATTGTTTACTTAGGGCCCTATATAGCCTAAAGCAGTCCCCTTGTAAGTAGTATAAGACTTTAAAGAAATTCCTTAAAACTATTAGTTTTAAATGTCTCTATAAAGACTACTCTATTTTTATGTATAATAGTAGAGCAATTATTAGTATCTATATTAATAACATTTTAATACTTAGTCTATTAAAATTTTTAATATTAGAGCTTAAAGCTAATTTAGATACAAGATTTTAAATAAAGTATTTAAGTAATATATTCTACTACTTAAGCATATCAACAACCTATAATAAGGAAAATTAGATAATATAAGTAGATTAGATAGGGTTTTTAAAGTAGCTTATTAACTAATTAAGATTATTAGACTACAATATTCCCTTAACTCCTATAGAGTCTAGAATTAAGCTAAGAGCTGCCCCTAAGGGGTTCTTAGTATTAAAAGAAGACATCACTACCTACTAATTATTAGTAGGAGCGCTATAATAGTTAGTTACTATAACTAGGCCAGATCTTATATATATAGTTAGAAAATATAGAAGATAGTCTATTAACTCTACTCTAGAGCATCTTAGTACTATTAAGTATATTATAAGATACCTAGCTAGAACACTTAACTACAGTTTATACTTTAGACCAACAGATATTAGTTAAGGTATAAACTTAGAAGATAAACTTATTAGATAGATAGATTTATCTTAGGTAGATTATAAAGATATGTCTAGAGCCACATTAAGCTATATTTATTAAGTGTAGAATAGCCTAATTAGCTAGTTAAGTAAATAGTAAGACCTCTAT
The DNA here is from genome assembly GCA_000482085.2 of Cladonia metacorallifera KoLRI002260. Lineage (NCBI taxonomy): Eukaryota > Fungi > Ascomycota > Lecanoromycetes > Lecanorales > Cladoniaceae > Cladonia > Cladonia metacorallifera. Next base: position 239,996 of record KI911116.1, on the reverse strand, counting down.
ATACTATCTACTATAGAAGCTAAGTACATCACTTAATTAAATACTATAAAAAAAGCCCTATTCCTATCTTAGTTACTTAAGGAATTAGGATATAATAAAGGAGATATAAAGCTAACTAGGCTACTAAGAGACAACTAATTAGTATTAAAGATAGCTAAGAACCCTATCAATTATTCTAGGACAAAATATATTAGAAATAAGTATTATTTTATATAAGAACTAGTCATAGAAATAAGTAATTTAGAGGTAGAATATATTAAGACGCAAGATATACTCGCTAATAGCCTAATAAAGCTATTAAGCCCTTAACTCTTTATCTTATATAGATCTATGCTTAGACTAGCGCTAAGGGGTGTTAAATAGTAGGATACTATTATAGATAGTAGGTAGTTACTATTATTCTAAATAGGAGCATTAGAAATTAGAACTCCTAGACCTATAAAGTACGGTTAGGGCTAGGTTAGGGTTAGGGTTACTAACCTAAAGAGGCAACCGCTAACCTGATCAGGTAAGATTTCTCTGGCTTCCCCTATATAAATTTTAGAATAGCGGACCTCTATTGCTTCTACAATCAACTACTCAATCCTCCACATTTGACCATTGCAATTGCAATTGATCATTCTAAAGGGAGGTCGTGTGAATACCACCCAACTATGTACGAGCCACGCCTCCCATTTCGAGGACGATCATCATTTCAGAGACTATGCAATTATTATAGACACGGAAACAGGGTCGTGACGTACCTACCTACCGGAATCTGGGGGGTCAGGGCTACCGACCTCCAGATCAAATTTTTAGTTATGAATGGTATGGCATTCAGCCAGAAGGAATCATCAGCATCCACGCGGCAGCGGTGACCACCGATCCAAATAACCGCGCCGCCAGCGAAGAGAAGCAGGTTTTCAGGAGCAGGTGTTGGTGGAGTTGGCGGCAGCAACCTTCTCCCTAATCCCTCTGGAAGGGTGGGTATCTCCAGATACCTGCAGAAATGTATTTCAACCTGGGAACGGAATCTCAGCCCATAATCATTCCCTACACCAATCGCCAGTCGAATGCATTGATACGGTCTTTTGCTGAATCTTCTTCTATATACATATCATATAACGCGGCGCGAATGGGTCCCACCAGTGACTCAAACCCTTCCTCAAGTCAGTCGCTTCTGCGTCCGCTGGCAAATTTGTGCCAGCTTGGGTCGGGTAGGGATGACGGGCTTTGGGGCTTCATCGAAATCTTTCTTTAGTAACAAGGAGAAGCCCAAGACGTTTATAACGATCCCGCTCCCGCTACACACCTCGTACAGCGCCGGAAACCCCAAGTCATGGATGAAGCTTGTTGGGCGAACAAGTTTATCAACCTTTTGAAATCTCTGTTCTGTCCTGAGGAGACGACTAAGGCCTGTACTTCGACCACGATCCCGAAGGAGGTGTGATGGCGTCAGATATGGCGACTTTGTTGCGAAGAAGTCATTGGGGTGACATTTTTAGCAGACGGTGATGGTAATCAGATAGAGCGACATGCAATCCTCTGTGTGAATATCGTCCATTTTTCTGTGGCCATGAGACATATCTTCATATCTACTTTGGACGATCATGTGGTGGTAGCTGGTCATTTGGAGGAGGCCCAGGTATTTGAACTCTTAGACTACTACCAGAGGGATTCGGAGAAGAGAGTAACCTTCCTTGCAGTGGGGAAGCATGGATTGGAAGCACGGGACGTTGAAATTTTCAGCTGGACCTGGGGAAATAATTAGGGGGAAGAGAACGGGAAATACAAGGATTGGGCTGGAGGTACCAGCAGCATTCGTGCCACAGCATCAAGAGCCATCCTCTGACTCCGTTGTGCAGGACCTGAATGATAAGGAATCTTTGATCAAAAGACAGCTGGAGCTGGAACTAAGAAGAACAAGCCAGCCATTGAAATTCAAACTCCCGCGTCACTCCCTGCAAGAAGAGTACGGAGAGTAGAAGCACTGGGGCAGAGGAGGTCAGCGCCAGCGTCTGGTTTGCGGCAATTGTCTTATTAACGGTTTCGAAGATGGTAAAGGCACCGCTCTTTCAGACTTCTACTGTGACCCAAATAGCTTTGCAAAAAATACAAAATATCAAATATACTCAATGCTGATGTTGCTGACGTGACTGCCTCTATGCATTGCCCGTCACACCACAAAGTTTATTGGATTCTAGATATATACTTCCCCAGACTTGCAGGTGCGGAGATCATCGTGTACTAGTATTACCACCGTACACATAGACTCAACTATTCCAAAACTTCACAATGATTGTAGGGTGGATGAGTACTTGACGGGTCGGAGTCCACGTCTTTGCACTTCTCCCAATGATTCCGTGGTTTCTTTCCCTCCTGCATAGACCGCAATACTGAAGGCTCTCGCTGTCTAGACACCGGTTGTAGAACTAAGCGGTCGACGGTGCCAATGCTGCCGAGGAGGACGGGTTCATTTAGGGAGGGTATGCCAGGTTGCCAGTTGTTTTCAAGTCATAAGGCTAGATATGCTAGAAATTAGATTGAGCATGCACAATTATAACATAGTATTGTGGCAGATAGCTGAAGACGAACCTTGCATTTCCCCATGACATATCTTATCCATGGATGTTGGGAACGTCCATAGTACCTTTCCATGCGTCTCGTCGCCGGTTCTACTACCAATGGTGCCTGCCATGCATGGGCATTCCCGCCATCCAAGGACGGCAAGATTTACGAAGGAATGCAACAGTAGCGTGGGTGGAGTTGGAGATATAAATTCGATATCACCTGATTGTATGGTAGACTACCAGCCTCAACCCTGTTCGCATGGGAAAATGCATCCTGGATCTCGAAAAGAATAGCCATATAGCATTAAGAATGGCTAGACCGGGGGTTGCGTTACCACAGATTAGGTGAGAAAATGGGGCAAATGAAGCCGCAAAAACGTATTTCCGAGCGCGGGCTATCATTTTTGCTTCGTCATTCAGTATCGACTTGGACCTTTTCGCTGGGTGGGCAAATACATCAAGGATGGCCTTTCCCTTTGACATTATCAAAGCCAAGAGGCATAACATTCAATGAGACAGGTACATAATCATGGGGCTACTGTCGGAAATATATAGCATCTACGCTAGCGCACGGGATGGAAGCTCCAGTATTCTCAGCTAGGAAGGTTCTATAGAGTTACGGAGCAGCCCAGAAGGGGCAAGACTGTCTCTCGTCGCCTCAATCTAGGGCGGTTTGATGGCTGTAGAAGCCATGATTCATTGCAGGGGACCAACGGAAAGCTGAACAGGGATCGGCTGCCCTTATTGTAGCCTTATTAGGAGACACAATGCTCGCTGGAACTGTAAAAGCGCTGCTCTACGAGGTCGAGTCGGATTTGACGTGCATGGAACAGTAGTAAAATGGCAATGTGAATAACCTTTGAATTCTAGAGGAGCGGCGTTTCAAAGCCATCTGGCGATACGGTTCCAGGCGTTAAGGGGTTCGAAGTATCGAGTATGAACATGAAGGATCGGCAGTAATCAGACCTCACGTGACAACGAGTCCACTGTTGTGAATTCTCGATAATTTCGACGTATTATACCCACAACGCGTCGTCCATCCATCAGCACTATCTCAAGTGGAAGTAATTCTGCACGACACACCTATTCTACACAGCTACTATTCCGTTTGGCAGTTCATTAATATGGATCAATATCAATCCTCGATTGACCAGATTGCTTGCGTAGACCAGATCTCACTTCCAGTCGCACAGACCGAAAACATGCCTGGACCAAAACTTGTGCCAGATATCATACGTATGATCATGAAAATACTACTAAACGATCGCCCGGGGATGTCTATCGCTTCTCTAAGGCTGGTATCGAAGCAGTTCAATGCTCTTGTTACACCGCTGCTGTACCGTTATGTCGATTTAAACATCCGTGATCTCATGTTACTAGTGTCCAGCTCGGCCAATCTGGCCCCCCACGAAGCCCGAATTGCTCGAGACATGCGCCAATATACTCGACACGTCAATCTGATAGCAGACCTGAGTAAACCACACTCCAGATGGAGAATACGGTAAGTAGGACCTAAGAGCACTGAAAAACTAATGCTGATGACTTGAAAGCTACGTTTTAGGCCGCCCGCCGAGATGGCAAATACTGCTGAAATTGACTATGTGACTATCCTAGGAGGCTTTCACAATCTTCGTCGCCTGACGATCTGTATGCAGCCCCGCAAAATTCTCAAGGTAGATTCCAAGGATGCCATGCGAAGGGATACCTACACTGCAGCGAATACATGGTTAATTTGTATGGTAGAACGCAAAGAGGGCGTGAGGTTCGAGAACATTTGGTTGCGGCTTGCGATATGCTACAATCATCGAGGCGACCGCAACATCGATGTTGCTCGAATAAGCTATAGGTATGACGGGACTCTGCCGATCCAAGAGTATATCCATTCGCTGGCCTGAAGGACCATGGGACAGGCTTTGTATGGAGCATTCAATGGAGGTCGTCTTCATTTCAATTCTTCAATTTTGTAGATTTTTCTCCAGCCCACTCAATTAGACTGTCCTGAAATTAGATAGCACCGAACATGCGTAGTCTTCTTGATCTCCCTTGTAGGAATGACCTGAATCGACGGTTTACTGTTGACTTTGACGGGTTGGTGATGATCTATTGTGTACGAAATAGATTCCAAGAGCATAGCAATAACATCTCGACTCTACTTTCGTGTAATATGCAGCCTCGAGGCTCATGGCCACCTCCTGGCGTGCGGAATAAGCTCCATAATCCTCGTGGAACTTTCTTTCTGGTGACCTCGTGGATCCCAGACCTTGATTCCATATTTTGGTGACAACCCTGGCTATTGGTCCTAACCTTTCAGTAGCATAAGCTTACATGGCTATATATATATAATTATGTATATATGTATACATATACATGGAGCATTCCGACAGAACCTGAAATACATCCTGTACGTCACGCTCTCTGCACTCTACACTTTTGCAGGAACACTTTTATGAAAACACTCTTCTACATGACTATCATAGGGCTTTCGAAGAGGATGACACTTCTGTCGCTATTACCTTTCTTCGACACTTTCCTGGAACACTGTTCTTCGGCTGCAATCATCATATAAAGTCTTCAGACCATCCTTCCTGTTGTTTTTCTTCATCACAGGGCAGCCGAGAAATCCTTATCACGAGATTTCGACAACACGTCCGGAGGGAAAACACACCATTCAAAGGAATTCAACACTCAAAATTAAGCTAACGAATATCAGCCCATCCTCATCAGCATAGCATCTTACCCCAGATAGTACCTGGTGGCTCTGCACACCCATCAACGCCATGACGATGTCTCGAGAAAATGTTCTTCCCATATTGAACCAAATTAAAGCAGAGCTGGATAGAGGGAGAAAGGCTGTTGCCAAGGTCGAAGAGGTATGTACACCGGGTTTTATGTGGATCAGAACTTGCACTAATAAGATTAGTTATACTCTACCCTGTCAGATGTTATTGAGGATGATCGTGGAACCCGGGTACCTCCCCAAAAATCAACTGGTCGTCACCAAGGCACGCATGAAGATTCTTCCTGTGTACACAAAGTCCAGCTTCAGGTAAAGGATGCTTTGCTTCAAGAAGCTCTCAAAGAGATCGCCAAACTCGAGGCAACAACCACCGAAGCCCAAAAACGCTGTTATAAAGCAGAAGAGAAGGCACGAAAGAAGAGCCAGGACCTTAGTACCGCCAAGAGGGATATTCTCGCCAATAATTATCAGATGCTCGCCCTCGAGCGCGGGAATTCGGAACTCAAGATGGAGCTTCGCACCGCCGTGGAAAATATAGAGAAGATGGATAAGGAGCTTATTGACTCAGAGCGGAGATACACCATCGGTGAAGAGAAGGCCGTGGAAATGTGGAACATTCACCAAGACCTCGGAGTCGACCTATTCTATCATCTCACTCACCTGGAAGTGATAGTCGCGAATGAGTGCGGCATGTTCTTTTTCGGAAGGAATGATGTACTCCTTAAGAGGAAAGCTGCCAATTATCTTCCATTAGATGCGGCTAGTAAGACCATGCAGGACCAGTTACTCAATTTGTTCATGGAGAGGGACGCCAGTGATGACCTCCCTCAGGGGGAAGAGACAGCAATTGGCGAATGTCGACTCGCTATCGAAGCACCACCAACAATCGACAAAACCGCTGAATCTTCGAGCCTTATGACTTCCGGGATGGCGCAGTTTACCAATTCTGCAATCCAAAAGACTAGGTTGGTCGAGGACTATGTTTCTCTCGAACCCACGACTCCTGAGAAATCAAACAATCGTTCCGATTTGGAGGCATCACCCCTATCTTCTAGTCCTCAGTCCAAGAGCGAAGAAGGACGTCCAGATTCGGCAACATCCAATGAACTTGAGCTAGCATCGAGCATTTGCGACAACTCAGTTGCAGACTCGATCTGTGAGCCGAAGGTAGAAGGGACTTCAACCACTGAGAGTCGGGAGCTGGAATGGTTACTGGGATACAATGAGAACCCTGAAGAACCGTTCTATCCTCAGTACCTGCAAGGAGCAGGTATGGTCGACTTGCCACCAGAGGAGTTTACACATGAAGTAATATCTGAAGGCTCGTCAGAAATCGAAGGTCCAGGCGTACAGTGGCTGCTAGGGTTCAATCCTCATCCTGAGGAGCCTTTCTACCCTCAGTATCCTCAGCGAAATGAAGAAGAACACAACGAAACGACCAAGATGACCGCCTCCACGGGGAATGAAACATTGGAACCATTGATGGGCTCCACCCCCGATTTAGAAGATTCGGTCGTTTCCCAGGAGGCTCATCGCCCCGGTAGAGCAGAGGAAGGGCCACTCAGCACTTGCAACGAGCCAGCAGCAGGTCCAAAATTAGCATTCCTGCTGGGATACAATCCCGAGCCAGAGGAGCCATTCTATCCTCAGTCCTCCCAGCAACACGAACACGAGGGAGACTCAACTTCTCCAGTTCCTCTCGAGCATGATCAAGGGCAAATAAATGCCACGGTGCCAGATGAAGCCCCTATTCTCGAATCAAAGCCAGAGAATCCAACCACACCAACTACGTTGGCGGATTCCACGCCTCTAGCAGTCGATATTCCTTCCGCAAATACATCCAAAGAATTCAAAGAGGAGGTAATGGTGCAAACTGGAAATGAAGATACGGCCTCCACCGCCTCCACCGCCTCCACCGAGATAGAGCAAAAGGAAACCACGTCTCAAACTCGAGAGCCAGTCCACATCTTTACACCACAGCCCCGATCCCCCCTTCCAACATATCCTACGCCCACCCTCGAGGTCTCCTCAGTCGACATCTCATTCGGAAATACATCGCAGCCATTCGTCGCTGGAGCAAAACCACGAATGACTCGCGCTCAGCGACGCGAGGCAGCCATCAAGGCGCAAGCTGAGGCCATAGCTAGCAAGAAGATGGATGCTAGGGTTGAGGAGGAGGAAGGTGGGAGGTGTGGGAAGAAGGAGAGTAGGCAGGAGCGACGCGCTGCTGAGAGGAAGGCTGCGAAGAAGACGGTGGGGAAGCAAGCGAGAAGAGATGTTTGGAGGTTGTAGAAGAGGGAATGGAATGGAGAGATTGGAACAGCATGGAGGAACTTTGGGATAGGCGACGGCCGGTTATGGGAGGGATTGTGACTGCGAAGGGATGGTAATGCATGCGTGCTTTCTTAGAGGGATTTGTAGAGAGATAAGTTGTTCATTTCCTTCTTGCCAGTTTTTAGAGGATCAAAAGTACTGTTAGCAATGAATAAAAAAAGTTGAAAACCAACAGAATGCCATGTGTGTTGCCTTGAGATTCTTCATTCCCTGCTTAATTCTTTCACCCGCTGTGGCCTGAATGATAAACATGACTGTCCATGTGGCGATTCTGCAAGGAGAATACCCCGTAAACATGATTTGCCTATTTGATTTAGCGAGTAGTGTCTAACATTTGAGACTTAATGGGGAAGGTGGGTGGTGCAGATTGGTGGTTTGATTATGTCCTACTGTCAACTATCGTCCACCGTATAAGCGGACAGTAGTTGACAGTAGGACATAATCAAACAGTCAAAAAGGGTTGGCTGTGGATAAGGTAGAACTTGAGGCTTATTCTCTTAGATCATTTGTGAACAAAAGAGCAAGGATCTATTTCTCCTTAGCGAAGCCCAATCTTTCCTGAAACATTTCCAGCTCACCCCCTGATCCCCTCCATCCCCTCCCACTCCCCTCTCTCTACTTAACAACCGTCATCAAAAAACCATCATAATTCTTCTCCCCAACCGTCTGCAACAACACCCCCTCCACCCTCTCATCCCTCCCCACCCCCACGACCGCCTCCCTAATTCCCCTCACATTCTCATCCCTCTCCGCCAACCCCTCATCCGCAAGCAACCCCTTCCTCACCATATTATCCACATACACCACTCCCCTCTTCCTTGTCATTCTCACCGCGAAATGGAAGTAATTCAACGCATTCACTTTATCTGCATCGATGAAGGAGAAATCGAATGGTGGGCGTCTTCCTGCTGATACGTCTGCAGCGAGGGAAGGTAAAACATCTAATGCCGCGCCGACGATGAGTTCGATCCTATCTTCCATTTTAGCGTAGCGGATATTTTCGCGCGCGATCTCGGCGGTGGCGGGATCGATTTCTATGGTCACGACTTTGGTGTCTGGATTCGCGCTTGCCATCCAGATCGTGGAGTAAGCGCCTAGGGTTCCGACTTCGAGGACGTGCTTGGCGTTCATGATCTGGCATTGGATGGAGAGGAATTTCCCTTGGGAAGGGGCGACGCAGATGTCTTCGAGGCCTTTGGCGATGGAGTTGGTGGAGGCATGGGTTATGGCATCGTGGTGGGGACGGGTTGGGGGGAAGAGATGGGGGAATTGGAAGGCGTCGACGGCGGTCCAGCGGGAATCTTGTTCGACGATGTAGGGTTGGTCTCCGTTTGTGGTAGCTGGGGACATCTTGGTGAGAAGTGTACGGAGGTATGACTGGTGTAAGGTCTGGTTGTTCTGATTGAGCTGGTTCGCTTACGGCAGGAATGAGGTCTTGGGGGTTTGGAGTCGTGGGAAAGGGAGCTGGAGCTTAGGGATTCTTGGTGTATTGAACGATGTCATCGATGTGTTTGCAACGGTGGTAGAGGGGAATCGGAATTGTTCGTTGTGTATCATTATATTGGCCTTACCTTACTAATCTCTGTGCAGCATCGGCAGAAGAATGATCGAGCCAACCACAACCCATGGCAGACCGTGGCAGCTGTGCGTTTGTAGACTATACACATGTTATAGATCGTACCATACCGTCTGCGCCTGTACATGCAGGTCTCAGGGCGCTGTATCGCTTACCGAGTCTCCATTTTTGGTACGTATGTACCTATTCTTAGTATAAGCTTGTGCGGGGCGGATAAAGTTCTTCATGCATGCAGGGTGCGACAAGCTGGCAGCTAGGTTTGCGGGTGCGGGTGGGCGCACGTCTTGGGGCAGCCACTCATGCAGGCCACGATTTCCGAGCAAGACCGCTGCAAGTCCTCAATGTGCTTTTTCTTAACATTATAGTCGCCCAATCATGTCGAGCTTACTCTTACAAGCCTGGAAGCCACGCCACTCTATACATAACGCTAGCAAAATACCATAGCAAGGCCGACATAGGCGTCGCACAAAAACAGCCAGGGATCTAGAGGATCAAGTAGTGCCACGCTTCTCTGCTGTGATCATCCAAATCTTGGGGTCATTGCCTATCTTCTATATTAGCGCAGCATCGAGCCCAGGGCCGGCTTAACATACCGTACTTGGCGTCTTGACAACGTAAACTAAACAAGTGTCTGACGCCTGCACCTTCCCAGAGCTTGGCTCTATGCTTGGTATTGAACTTCTGACTTCGGCTTACTAGTACCCTCGTTCGAGCTTTCAAGAGGGTTCCTTCGAACATGACGTCTTCCATTGGTACCAGATACTGTTTAAAGCATAGATTGTCCCACTCCCTATGCACCGTCCATTGCTCTGAGTGGAAGGCCCTGTATCCTAGCAACGCGTTGACATGTTCAAGGGCATTTAGCAAGAATCTGGAATTGGCACCGAAAGGGTCAGTATAAGCCGCGCGGACCTGTTGTTCTGAACTGCAGGTATCGAGCCCCAAGAGTAGGGTCCACCTTGGACTTCCTGTGGCGTTTTTTTGGTCCTTAGATGATTTCTTCTTGCAGTAGAGTGGCCCCGCAAAGTTTTTAAGGAACTCAACCGCTTCCATATCCGTCAAATTCCCGATTGAGGACCCGAGCGATAGAATACATTTGGGGGTGTCACGATTCTCTGAGGATTGCAACCAATCGCGTGCGTCCTCGTAGGTTCCTAACACGCCGTGACACCGGATATTCTTCAAAGGAATTGAAGATATCGTGTTGAGGCCGCGACGGACTGAATCAGGAGAAAGATCGAGTGCGTAGTAATCTGCTTCATGGCCGATGCGGTCGAGAGCTTGAAGTATAGATTTTATCTTGTCCGTACTCCTGAAATATGAGAATTAGAACTACGTTCGTAAAGGGTTGGCACGAGTGAGATATGTTCGGGATTAGGGGATTCTGATCTTATCACTTACCCACAACCTAGATCGACAATCATAGATCCTGGCTGGATTTTTTTTGCAATGTCTTCGCAGTGCTGCTCGATTATCTGCTTCTCCAAACCGCTAATATAGTAGTCTGGTAGCTGAGTAATTTCCTCGAAGAGTTGCAGGCCTCGATCGTCCCAAAGCATCAGAGATGAAAGGCTCGGCTTCGGATCGCATAAGCCCTCTCTCACCAGTTGCACAAGGCACAGCTCAGACCGCTCATTTCTGATATCGAGCAGCTCACTAGCATTGCTGTTGGTACGAATACCATTGATGTTCGTCGCACGATAGAAGGCATCAGCGATGTTGACATTGTTGCCGTTGGATCCATTTGCATGCACTTTGTCCCTTTGCGCGCTAAACTTGCACCCACGACTCTCCAAGCTTCCTCCGTTGGCCCTAGAAGTATAGCAATCGTCGAAGACCTTGACACCGACGCAACTGCGACTGAGACCGCACTGCTCAATTTCGAGCTTCCCGTCATGGAATCCGTTATTCTCGTGAAAACTGACGCCGTTAGATAATTCCAGCTTTTGTTGACAAGGCGACTGTCTGGAACTGATATCGACACCATTGTGGGCCGTCGTATTCCTCATTTGCGGTGGGATACTGTCTTGTGTCATAGCTAGCAAATCATTAGCCGCTTCAAGATGTGGAAGTTGAAGAGGTTAGAATCTGAGTAGGGGGTCTAAGGTACATTTGTGAATTTCAAAAAGATATAGCCACGAGAGCGGCTTCGATTCCGAAGCCATGACATGACACTGGCGCAGGTGCAATCATCGCGGCAGACACGGCAACATGCTCACTTCATGAACATTATGACCTTAGCGGCATTGCAGCAGAGTCCAACGAGCTCGGATATGGTCGGGAGAGCTGAGAGATGAGTTGCTCTTAGTGCCGACCAAGTCACTGGGCCTGTAGTAACATTAGATATGTGAGGTAATCGACGAATAGCGCTGACGGTTGAGAAAGATTGCGGCCGAAGCGATATACACATATTATAGTGTGCATCCTTAGCGCATCTGTTCCATGCATCTTCGTAATCGAGCTGACATGTTGTAGCTTTCCAATGGATCGAGAGCCCCCTGCATACATGTAGCTAAAGCCCCGCACTATGTGCCTTGCATGGAATACACATACCTTCCAATGGGTACTACAGCCCGCAATCCCACTAAGCAACGAAATCTTTTCGAGACGCCTCTGCCTCATATTTACCCGAGTCTACCTTAGGTTGGCATAAGCAGTTGGATGGAAACGCTCGGGCATGCATATAAGAATTCGGTCCCTAGAAGGTTGTATTGTCGCTCAGAAGAGCCTTCAACGCCTATTGAGGTTCTGTAGCTGATCTCCCACTGGTAGGGATCCTACAACTCACGTCCAATCTTCGTATGGAGACTCCAACCATTCCCACAAGCTACAAACTCCCAGCTCTAAATTACTGAACAAGCGGCTCGCTCTCACCAGCCACCGACCGAGTCTCGACATCCTTTGAACCTCTCTTCTGCGTTCGCAAACCCCATCGACCGAATAGCCCAAATCTACCCAGCAGGGACGAGACCCCAGTAAAGAGGATTAGCCACCCGAAACGCGTGCCATAGACACCTTGCGCATGCCATCTCGGCAAGCTGAGCAACGCCTCAGTCACTGGCCCACTTACGATACATCCGATGCCTCTTCCTGCCGCCATAGTGCCCATGATGACAGCGATAGCTGCACTTGGGTTCTCTTTCTTGACTTCGGTCGCAGACCCTGTCCAGGTTGACGAATAGCCACCTGCGAAAAGGCCGAAAAGTATCGCAAATAGATAGAGCATCGACTCGGTGGTAGCGAAGCCCCAGATCAAGAAAACGCAAAGGGTCGAGGTGATGGCTGAGAATAAAAGGACTGTAGATATGTGGTAGCGGTCGATAAGGAAGCCCATAAAGACGAGCCCAACCGTCGAGGAGATATTGAGCAAAGCGACGCTTAGAGGTGATGCCAGAGGGGAAAGGTCCATTTCTTTCGCAAAGCCTGGATGTAGAGAGCAGATATCAGCTATCATCATAATTGAAGCCCAGAGTGGTGTGCATACTTGGCAAGTAAATCTGGGGCCCGAAGTATCCGAAGCCTTCGATGATGTTGCCAGTTTGAAAGGCCCAGAACAACCGAGTCTTGAGGAATCCGAGCTCCACTCCGTGTGCTACACTTTTAGCAGGAAGTGGCTTGCGTGGCCTGACAAAGTATATCAAAAGTCCTAAAGTTAAGAACTGTTTTGTCATCAGCCAAAACAATCAGCGTTAGTAGATGGTGGCAATTACGCACAACGAACACTGCCCACACTCTCAATGTTGTCCGGAACCCGTATTCATACAATGCCCAATCCATAATAAAAGGCGTTACAGAACTGAACACACCGGTCCCAGCCCAGAAAATGCCGTACGCAAGACCTTTCCGTTTCACGAACCACTCATCAAGGTAGAAGATGAACGGATTGTAAAGCAAGGCCCCTCCCACGCCATAGAGAAGACCTTGCGTAAGAACAAGATGAATGACATGAGTAGCGAAAGAAGCAGTCACCAGCCCGGTGGTAAGTGTGCACAAACCTATTATAGAGATCCTCTTTCTTTGAGCAGGCCTGCAATTCGGTACACATCTCAGCACCTAGATGGGCGTTTGAAGGGCAGCTCAAGAGATAGATACTCACCATCGTTCAAGTACCGAAACACATACGGGAGCTAGGAGGTAGGCAAACCCCTGCAAGAGACCCAAATCAAATCTGTTCACACCTGTGTGCCATTGTACTCACTAGTCCCGTCGTTCCAATGGCCGCAATTCCGACCTCCGAATTCAACGGCTCGAGATTCGAGTAGTAATTCTCAAACACTCCGTAGGAGTAGGGAAGACCTTTAGACAATGAATTTTAGCGATCCCTTATCAATTCTCGGGTCAGTGATGAATTTACCCCAGACCAGACCCTCAAGCCAGAAACAACCGGCTAGAAACAGCCAGGCAGACCATCCACGATCTGTTGGTGGCAGTTCAGACTCGTCATCAGCGTCCGCACTATCTGAACCCGAATCCCAGGATGCAGTGGCCCCATAAGACTGATGATGGGGTTTGGAAGCCGTGGTGCCGTTCTCGTGGTTGGAATATTCTATCGAATTGCCGTTGAGAGCTCCATTGCGACTGCGAGTATCCCCACTCATGTTTGAGGAAGAACAATACCCGATAGTCAGGTAGTTATCTTGGGGATTTCAACATTGCGCCGAGAGAATATCTCGGAGTGACGTAAGACTGTCACAACCCTAATGACTTAACCAGTTCAGGACAACCGAATGTGTCCTTCCACCAATTGACCAACCAGGGGAATCAGATCGAAGCCGCTCTTAAATGGACTTCTCATATCCAGAAGGAGCACACCATCTTAGCTTAGTTGACCTTGCCATCGGGTTGTAAGGAGGAGGTCGTTACTTCCAGCGTAGATTGGATTCCTCCCACTTTGAGAAGAATCACGCGTTGCCCTCTTAGATTCGATCAGGCTGGCCATAGAGGTTGCCATGCAAAGGCGATCCTATTCCTTCTCGAGGAATCCTTGATCTTCCCTCATTCCTCTGGTACGCGATCAACGCTCCTTAGTGATTCTTTAGTAGCCAAACTGGCTGTGACAAGCAGCACTTCGCTTAAGCAATCGTCCTTCCAAGAACCGTCCAATTCTGTTTCAATCGGTTGGGAGAGTGCCGTGGATGGCCTTTAGAGGCACAACGCTTAGATGAAACGAGCATGCCCGACAGGAGAACGATGTTGCCGCGGCACTTTTCTTTGGGGCCACCCGTTAGCTCCAATGCCATGGCATATCGCTCTCAGCGAGATGGAGTTCCACCGGGTGGTGCAGCCCCATGAGAGTGTGTAATTGGGCTTAAGGAGTCCATGTCCTTGCTGTCACCGAGAAATGGCGAGCCGCAAAATTTAGCTCGGGCTTTGGATTGCTCTACACAAATTGTACACGCGTACATACGTGTGGTGAGGGGAACGGCGTGGCTTTAGTGGAGCCCAAGGCTCTTTAATCAGACGAAAGCGTTCTCGGGCAATCTCCGGCTTTGTTCGGTCTCGATGGTGTTAGCAGTTGCAAAACCTTCGCAAGATCTTGGCATTCTCACTTATACGCGCGCGCGCGCGTTCCTTATAGAAATCCGCACTACCTACCATCAACGCGTCTTTAATCTATTTTTGAAGCTATAAAACCCTAATATACGAATACGCTAGTGTTATAATGCCTTTATATAAGAAAAAGAACCTTATAAAGAGTTAAATACTATCTAGATAGCTATCCTTAGGGAAATAGCTCTATTCTAATTTAATTATCTTAAATAATCCTTCTACTACTCCCCTACACATTTATAAAGCCAAGGTTTATTTTAATAAGATATAAGTAAATAATATAGGAAAGAAGAAGAATAAATTAAAGTATAATAAGCCTCTTAAATTAATATAATTAATTAAGGTTCTTTAATTATATAGTAGTTAGTAACTATTAGTTAAGTATATAATACTATAAAAAATCTTAAAGAGATTAAGAAGAAGATAGTTAATAAGGTAATTACTAAATATATAGCCTAACTTAATACTTAATATAGGAAGGACTTAACTATAAAGGAGGTTAATATTATTATAGCTTTAATAAAGGTAGCTACTATAGTAAAAGCTAAAGTAAAGTAAGCTATTAAAGCTAAAGAAATTCTTAAGGCTACTATATAAAATAATATAGATAAACTAATACCTTCCTAAAAAAAATTAATATTAATATTAATTCTAAAAATTTAGATTCTATTATCTATAATAGCTTTAAAGATTAGAAAAATATTAAGGAATAATAATAATAAGTATATACTTATAATATTAAGGCTATATTAAAAGTAAAGACCTTAAATAGTATTTAAATAAGGTAGAGTAATTATATTAATATTAAAAACTAAGTAAATTTTTTTTTAATATTAACTTCCTTCTAATATAGTCTTATTAATAACTTATTTAATATTATTATCTTTACTAAATTCTTATATAATAGGGCCCTTAAGTATTAAATAGATTTAGAGGCCTTAACTAATAATATTTAGAATATTTAGATTAAGTTAATTCTTTCTAAGAAGTAGAAAAGGAAGCTAGGTTATTATATAAATATTTTTATTAAATATACTAGTAAAGAGCCTCTAAAGAATAAGTTAAAATAATTATATAATTCTATAGTATTACTATTTAACTTACTATAAAAAAAATTAGAACTATTATATTAGAAGAGTAGTAAGCTATATATAAAGATTATAATAAAATTATTAATAATTATATTAAGTAATTAATTAAAAAATAGGTTTATAGTAATAATTACTATAATAATTAAAACTAATACTATTATATTACTTTTAATAGTAAGTATTACTATATTAATATCTTTTAATAAGAGGTTTAAGTATTTATTATTACTACTATCTATAATAAAGCTACTTTTAAGTATCCTCTATATAATATATTAAGATATTTAATTAAAAAGTAAGATATTATTAGTAATATTTTAAGAGCCCTAGCTATAAAAAAGTAGAGGGAGGAAAAAAAGGATAAAATAAATAAGATATTTAAGATTATAATTTAATAAATAGAGTTTAACCTTTTATAAACTACTACTTAAGTAATTATATCTTATTCTTTTCCTTTACTACTAATTTAAAGTCCTTAATCTTATTAGTAGTCTTAATATACTCTTTCTTTACTTTTTTTTATCTCCTCTACCTTCTCTATCTCCTTTATTAATATTAGTCTCTACTCCTTAAAATATTATCTTAATAGAAAGATTATTAAGTCTAATTACTATAAATAAAGATAAGATTATTCTCTTTAACTACTAGAACTAGAAAGTATAGTAGTTAAAGAGCCTTAAGATAGTAGCTTAACTAAGTAAAATAAAAACTATTATTAAGAAAAAGATATAGTTAGTTAATAATTTATAAAAGATATTAAATCCTAAGTTATAACTCTATTAAATAGCTATTATAAAAGGTTTACTAAATAATTTAATAAAATAATTTTATAAGAATCTATTAAAGTTTAAGTTTATCTATTATATATTAATATTACTAAGTTATCTAAGATATAATAGTTAAGAAAGTAGCTTTATATATAAAGGATAAGAAAAAAATTTAGTTAAGTTATTAAATATATTAAAGTAATAAAAGTAGTAGTATTTAACTATATATATAAGGATTTTTATAAGATTAAATATAAGAAATATAATAAAGGTATCTTAAGATAATATTATTAAGTACTAAAAAATACTTTAAGTAAAGTTTAAGTATATATTTATATAATCTTACTATTATTAGAAAATCTAGATAAGATAGAATATAAACTAGCACTTTAAGAGAAAAATTTCTTAAGTAAATATTAGAATCTTATTTTTCTTTTTTTTAACTATTATTTACTTATTCTTATCTTCTTTCTTTACTTATTAAGTAAGCTTATATTAATATACTTTAATATCTATTATAGTACTAAGCGTTATATATCTAAATATCTATGATCTCTACTAAATTAGTAGGGTCGCGTGCCTTTTATTAAGTGGTTAACTAGGATGTAGAGTTGATTTTATAATAGAATAGTAGCAACAGTAGTTTAATCCCATCCTATTAGATTTCCCACCATTTTCTAGGGTCCGCGCGACTGGATAGCTAATTTAGGTTAGGCTGCCATAGGTTATTCCCACTATAGTTAGTGGCCTAGCTCATAGGGTCATTACCTAGGGGCACCTATATAAATAGGTTAGACCTACCTAGTGTAAAGGCGCGCATTCTATTTTCTTTAGGGGGGGCAGATATTATAGTACTAAGCGTTATATATCTAAATATCTATAATCTCTGCTAAATTAGTAGGGTCGCGTACCTTTTACTAAGTAGTTAACTAGGATGCAAGGTTAATTTCATAATAATATCTCCCTTAAATTAATAACTATTAGTATTATATTAGAAGTATTAATAAGCTATTTAATTATATTTACTATACTTAATTATATATTAAAGGAAACTTCTAAAGTCCTTTATAAATTATAGTTATAGTTATTTAAAATAATATTTTATTTAAGCTTTTAATATACTAAATATAAGCTTAATAAAATTATAATTAAGTAAGTAAGAAGAAAGAAACTTTAGAAAAATACTCTTTTCTTTAATTACTTATTTAACTTAGTAGTTTAAATAGATATTAATATTATCTAAGATAATAATACTATAATAACTTAGAAAGATATTATAATAAGATAAAAGCTTATTAATAATCTACTTAAAGAATACCTCTTTATTATAGTAGCCTTTCTTAATCCTAATATAAGAAAGATAGCTATTAATAATATATATAAGTAAGATACTTTAAGTATTATCTTATCTTATATTATCTTCTTAATAAAAAGAGTATTTAATAAGACTATAAGCTATTAACTACTACTTAGTCTAAGCTTTAAATAAGGACTTATTAATAAAGATAAGCTACTTAATAATAATATTATATATAAAAGCTTATTATTATAGTAGGTCTTATAGGTCTTATAGGTCTTATAAATCTTATAGGTCTTATAAGGGTAAAGTATTAGTAGCTATAATAATATTAATTCTTATAGGTTTCTATCTAAGTAGAAGCATTATAAGGCCTTAGAGGCCTTAATATAGTAAGTGCTATACCCTTAGTACCTACTAATGCTATTACCTCTATAATAATCCTCCCCTCTATACTTTATAGTCCCTATAAATATAGCTCTACTCCTAATCTATATATTATACCTATATATTATTAGTAGTAATAGCTTTAGAGGCTTCTTAACCCTACTATACTATTATAGTAAGTAGTATATTAAGGTTAGTATTATTATATTTAAAAATTCTATTACTATCTTTATACTCTATAAGGTTACCTCTAAGGATATTTCTAATTATTATATTTTTATTAAAAGTATTTTTTAAGCTAGTATAGGTCTCTATAGCTAAGGCCTATTTATCTTTAAGTAAATATTTTAATAATATAAAGATTCTTAAAGTTTTAATTACTTCTCTAAAGTTTATAACTTAAGTTAATACTAAGGTATTAAGATATTCTATAATAAGTACAGCCTTTATATATATATTCGCAGCCTTATTTAATACTAGTTTTATCTCTATTAACTCTAACTTAATATTCTCTATTATAAGTTTATCTTTTATATTATTATATTATAGTAGTAGTAAGGGGGATAACTAGTTAATAATAATACTTAAGGTATTAAAGTCTATTATTTAATTAGTATAGGGAGCTTAGCTAAGATCTTAATTTATAGTATAGAATAGTTAATTAAAGTTTTATATTACTATATTAAAGAGGTTCTACTCTTTAATTATTAAGAAGCAATAATAGTTATTATTAATTAAATTTATATAATTATAACTACTATATAGTAAGTCTCTAAGTTTATTATTATCTAATATAAAAGGGCCTATTATATAATTATATAAATAATTAGTTAAGAAGACTTTTATAAAGGTTAAAAGGCTTAATATAGTAGGTAGCTACTAGTTTAGGATAGTACTTATTTAAAGATCTATTATTATAAAATTTATAAAGGCTAAAAAGCGTTCTATAAGTATAGTAGCCTTAGAGGTTATAGGTAGTACTAGTTTAATCTATATATAAATAAATATTAAAACTTCTAGCTATATTATAAAGATTAAAAGACCCTCTATAGATATAATAGCCTTAAAAGTTATAAGTATAATAGCCTTAAAGATTATAAATATAATAGCTTTAGAGGTTATTAATAGTAGTAGGTCTAAAATAGAGTTTATTTTTAATAATATTACTAAGAAGTCTAGTTATATAGGCTCTTATACTAGCTAGGTATTAAATAGCTTATATTATTTAGGCTTTAATATTAGCTCTTAAAAGCCTTTTTAAGTTAAAGGGGTAAGTTATTATAAGCTATTTATTAGTAAAACCTTCTTAAAGGCCTTTAAAACTTTTAATAAGTCTTTTATAGACATTAGCGTAGATAAGAATAAGGTACTAAGTAATAAAGGAAAGTTAGTACTTATCTTATATTTAGCTAGCTTAAAGGGAATCTTATTAGAGAGCTTAGAGGGCGTATTCTTAGATAGAGTATTTTAAACTAGAGGATTAATAGTTATAGAAGATTTAACTAGTAAGTTAGTAGTTAAAAAAGAGTTTACTTTATTTCTAAAAAATATAATACCTTTAGTATATTTAGATAATAATCTATAAATAATAATACCTTCTTAATCTTTTTATAATTTATCTTTACTTAATAGTATATATATTAAATGCTTATTATATCTAAATACTCTATAGGCGTTGCCGATCTTAAAGGGGTGTCCTATATAGATAAGTAGTAGTCTAGTAATAGTATAATTAAAGATATTAAAATTTAATAACTAATAGTCTCTTAATTTAGTTATTATTACCTTAATTATAATAACTACTTTTATAGTAGAGTTAGATAGTCTAACTTTTTTAGGGAATATATTTATTATTCTACTATTATTAATAAGTTAAGGAGTAATATCTTTAAGTAGTTTTAGAACTACCTTTAAGATTAA
>KI911116.1:196698-216956 GCA_000482085.2 Cladonia metacorallifera KoLRI002260 | reverse complement strand
ATATAAATAATTAGTTAAGAAGACTTTTATAAAGGTTAAAAGGCTTAATATAGTAGGTAGCTACTAGTTTAGGATAGTACTTATTTAAAGATCTATTATTATAAAATTTATAAAGGCTAAAAAGCGTTCTATAAGTATAGTAGCCTTAGAGGTTATAGGTAGTACTAGTTTAATCTATATATAAATAAATATTAAAACTTCTAGCTATATTATAAAGATTAAAAGACCCTCTATAGATATAATAGCCTTAAAAGTTATAAGTATAATAGCCTTAAAGATTATAAATATAATAGCTTTAGAGGTTATTAATAGTAGTAGGTCTAAAATAGAGTTTATTTTTAATAATATTACTAAGAAGTCTAGTTATATAGGCTCTTATACTAGCTAGGTATTAAATAGCTTATATTATTTAGGCTTTAATATTAGCTCTTAAAAGCCTTTTTAAGTTAAAGGGGTAAGTTATTATAAGCTATTTATTAGTAAAACCTTCTTAAAGGCCTTTAAAACTTTTAATAAGTCTTTTATAGACATTAGCGTAGATAAGAATAAGGTACTAAGTAATAAAGGAAAGTTAGTACTTATCTTATATTTAGCTAGCTTAAAGGGAATCTTATTAGAGAGCTTAGAGGGCGTATTCTTAGATAGAGTATTTTAAACTAGAGGATTAATAGTTATAGAAGATTTAACTAGTAAGTTAGTAGTTAAAAAAGAGTTTACTTTATTTCTAAAAAATATAATACCTTTAGTATATTTAGATAATAATCTATAAATAATAATACCTTCTTAATCTTTTTATAATTTATCTTTACTTAATAGTATATATATTAAATGCTTATTATATCTAAATACTCTATAGGCGTTGCCGATCTTAAAGGGGTGTCCTATATAGATAAGTAGTAGTCTAGTAATAGTATAATTAAAGATATTAAAATTTAATAACTAATAGTCTCTTAATTTAGTTATTATTACCTTAATTATAATAACTACTTTTATAGTAGAGTTAGATAGTCTAACTTTTTTAGGGAATATATTTATTATTCTACTATTATTAATAAGTTAAGGAGTAATATCTTTAAGTAGTTTTAGAACTACCTTTAAGATTAAATTAAAGATTTTATATTTTAAGAAATTAAAGCCTTCTATATTATCTCTATTTTTTAAGCTTTATAACTATCTATTACTTCTATTTATCTATAAGGCTTAACTACTTTTTTCTAATTATATAAGTTTTTTATATAGTATATTTAGAGCTAGAAGTAAGAGGAAATATATATAATTAATTTATAAGGTAAATTAAAGTTAGAAGTAAAAGAAAATATATATAATTATTAGTTATAAAATAAATTAAGATTAGAAGTAAGGTTAAAAGTAAGGAATATTAGCTTATTTATAGGCCTTAAGTATTTATTATAAATATATATTTTAAGTATTTACTATAAATATAACCTTTTATACTAAGTATTTTATAATTTATATAACTATACCTTAGCTCTATACCCTATTATTTTAAAGTTAGGCTCTATATTTATAGATTTTTATATCTAAATTATAATACCTATAATCTTTATAGTTCTAAATTTAGTATTACCTATAACCTTTATAGTAATAACTTTAATAGACCTTTATAATATTAATTTAGTAATTACTCTTAACCTTTATAGTAATAACTCTACTTAACCTCTATAGTCTTATAAATATATATACTATATCCTTAAAGGCCTATATATACCCTTATAGTTCTATATTTCAAGTTTCTAGTCTAGGCTTAAAAGGATAATTATAATAAAATTATTATACTATAGCCTTATAGTTTTTTATATATTTAAGTAGCTCTTAAGAGTTATTTTTTTTAAGATACTCTTTCTATACTATTAGATACTATAGTTTCTAGTAGTATAAGTAGGAATTAAGGATCTCTTCTATCTCCTACTTATATTTATTAATATTATCTATAATCTAGTTTATTAGTAGGAGTAGTAAAGGTACTTAACCCTTTATTATATTTTTCTAATAGTACTTTAAGAGGCTAGAGTAGAAAATAGAGTATATCTTTATTATCTTTAATAATTTAAGGTAATATATTACTAAGCTTATAACCTTAGAGACTTTAAAGAGTTTAAGGCGTTTATAATCTAACTTCTTTAAAGGCCTTTATAATTTAATATTTATAGTTAGGAGCTATATTTAGTAGCTTTTTTTAAACTATTAATACTTATAGCCTTAGTTATAGTATAAGGCCTATTAATTTTAGGCCTAAGTAAGGTCTTCTTAAAGCTTTTTATATAAAGACTCTAACTCTTTTACTATCTCTTCTACCCCTACATATATCTCCCTTACTATAGTTAAGAGTTAGAAGGGTTTTAGTTCTTAACTATAATAAATATAGAATAGTATTATATAAGTAATTATATACTTTAAACTATTATATATATACTCTATAAAGAGAAGGAGAGAGACTTAATTATCTTATTAGTAGTTAATATAAATATATAAATATTATTCTAATATTTAGTTATTTCTTTTTATAAGGCTATCTACTTATTAGTAGTATACTATTATTAGTTTATAGTTACTACTTAATATCTTTAAGAGGTAATGCTAGAAGTATAAGATAAATAATTTATCTTAGTTACTAATAATAGAATTAAGCATCCTATAGAGTTAGAAGATATATTATATAAATAATATTATAAATTATTTAGAATTTAGTATTATAATGCTTAGAATATAATAGTATATCTTACTAAAATAATCCACTACTACTATAATAGAGTCATAGGTTACTTTATTAATAGAGTCTTAGCTTAAAGGTAAGTTTATAATAAAGTTAATTATAATAGCTATCTATAGCCTATCTAAGACAGGCACTACTAGTAGTTCCTTATATAGAGAGTAATAAGCTTACTTTACTTTTTAATAAGTATTATAGGTTTTAATATACTTACTAATATCTATCCTTATAGTTAACTAATAAAACTAATAGTAAATTAAGGTATCTATATAGTCTCTACTAAAGTATCTAGCTATTAAAGAGTTATAGAAGTTCCTTAATATTTATAGCTATAACTCTTTATTATTTAGTATATATATTCTTAAACTTTAGAAGTATAATAAGTTATTAATTTATTTATAGTCTATACCTTAGGCTAATAAGGCTACTAGGTCCTATTATAAACTTTTCCTAATAATATTTAGGATAATCTCTAAGAGCTAATTTATCTTTTTATTTTTTTATTTAAGGCCTTCTATATCTCTTAATACCCTCTTAGAGGCTTCTTACCTCTCTATAATTTAGATAATAGTAAGTTTAAAGAATAGTATTATTATATAAGGCTAATCTAAGTCCTTATAATCCTTCCTCTAAGAAGGGCCGTTAGCTAAATTATATTTATTAAGTATATAGTAAATCTTAAAGTTAAATACTAATAAAAACTTAGCTTAATAGACTTATTTTTTACTTAATATTTTTACTATAAGAAATAATTTAAGATTATAGTAATTAGTAAGTATTATAATCTTATATTAAATACCTTTAAGGTACTTTCTTTAAACTTAGAAGAAGATTACTATTACTAGTAGTTCCTAATCTAGTATTCTATAATTTATTTCTATTAAGGTTAATTTCCTACTATAGAAGGTAATTAAGTAGCTATAAGTATCTATTTACTTTTAAGAGAGTATATTAAAAAAAGTATAATTACTTATATTTATTTAAATTATAGCTAGTAGTATAAGGTTATAGTAATATAATAAAGTAGCCTAAGTAAAGATATATTTTAAATTATTAAATAATAATTTTATATTATTTATCTATATAAAAGGTTTAGAGCCTTTTATTAGTTCTATAAGCCCTTTAGTTATTTTACTATATTAATAAATAAATCTATAGTAAAAATTATAAAACCCTAGAAAAAATTATATATCTTTTATAGATATTAGAGTTAGCTACTTTATTATAGTTATAACCTAGTTTAAGTCTATTATAATCTCTATAGGGTTAATAATAAATCCTAGGAATTCTATTATATCTACTAAGAACTTATATTTCTTTAGTTTAGTAAATAATCTACTACTTTATAAGGCCTTTAATACTTCCTTTATATATCCCTTATAGTTCTTAATAATATTAGAATAAACTAAGATATTATTTAAATAGATAATAATAGTAATATCTAAAAGATAGTATAATATTTTATTAATATAGGATTAAAAGATTAATAGTGTATTAATAAGATTAAAAGATATTATATAATATTTAAATAAGTTATAATAAGTTTAGAATATAATCTTTTACTTATTTCTTTATTTAATTTAAATTAGATTATAAGTGTCTTAGAGGTTAATTTTAGTAAATCTTTTTACTCTTTAAAAGTAATCTAGGATTTCTAAAATTAATAGTATTAGATATTAGTCTTAGACTATTATTATATTTAATCTTTAATAGTTTATATAGAGTCTTAGACTTCTATCTTTTTTTTTAATAAATAGGATAGGTAACTTAGTAAGTAACTTAGAATACTTTATAAATCCTAATTTAAGGTTTTATTTAATATACTCTTTAAGTACTTTAAGCTCTAACTTTAATAAGTTATATAGAGAGCTAAAAGGAGATATAATACTAGATATTAAGTTAATAATATAATTAAGTATTCTATAATAAAGTAAGAGTATAGTACTAGCTTATTTAAAGAATATATTAATATAACTAAAGTAGGCTACTAGTAGTATTATTAAAGCCTTTTAATTTATATAATAAATATATACTAATAAGTTATCTAGTTTACTATTAAAATCCCTTTACTATAAAATCTAAATATTTTTAGGTACTTATATAGAGCCTATAGCCTAATCTATTAATAGATTTACCTCTTATAGCTATAAGAGGCCTAATATAACTTAGTATTCTAATATTAGAATTACTTAGAATATATATATAATTAGTAAGATATCTAAGATACTTATAGAGATCTTAAATAATACTTGCTTTATAAGGCTAATAGTTTTTCTATTAATATCTACTACCTTAATAGCCTTAATATTTAAAGGTATTATATTAAGTAAAGGTATAAATTATTTATTAATAAAGTTTATAGTAGTGCTATAGTTAATTAATATATTAAAAGATAATTTAGTATTTTAGTTAAGTTAAAGCTAGGGCTTTTATAAGATTATAGGTATATTTATATAATCTTTTATATCTCTAGTATTAGTTATAGAAACCTATAATATCTCTAGCTTCTTAGTATTCTAGTATCTTTAGCTTCTAATCTTTTATCTCTCTACTATATACCTAGCTTATCTTAAAGAGGGACTAGAAAGAATTATAAGAAGCCTTTCCTTCTCTAAGGCTAGTTTTACTTATAATAATACCTTAATCATTATAGGCGTACATTTTTTAGCTTATTAAGATATATTTTTCTCTAGTATCTAAGTTAATTATAGTATATATAGAGTTTATTATCTTATTATTATTTATATTCCTCTAGGGTAATATTAGCTATTTTATAGTTATTAAGGCTAAATATTAGAAATAGGTTTCCCTCTTAAGGAGACTCTATTTAAGTAATATTATAATATAGGCTTATTACACTCTACTAATACTATATAATAGAATTATTAAGGATTACTTAAAGATGTAAAATAGTAGTAGTAGGTATTAGTTTATATTAAAAAATTAATTATTAAAGATTCTACTATTATAAGGTATATGTCCTTTAAGCTTATTAAGATAAAGTAAAGTAATATAATACATTCTACTTATTTATATTAGTATAATATTAATATAATATTTATAGTAGCTAATTATTAATACTAAGCTACTTTAATAGCTACTAGTTATTATAGTTATCTTTTTTTTTAAATATTAGTTTATTAATATAGAGCTTCTACTATATATAATTATACTACTAATATAATTCTAGGAGAAGATAGTTTTATTAATTTAAAGCTTATTAAAAATCTTTAAAACTTAGTAAGAAAAGGAAGGAAAAAAGTCTCCTATATAAGAACTTATCTTAGTATTATTTATTATATAATCTAGTTATATAATATACTTATAGCTTATTAATTATTTATTATTATAGTAGTAGCTATATTAAAGGTAAGTTATTATATAATAATTATATAGTATAATTATAATAAATATATTATTAATATTAATTCTATCCTTTTTTTTTAGTAATAAATATATTATTATAAGTATTCTTTATATTAAGGTATTATACTACTTTAAACTAATATTAATAATTTTAAAGTTATTTTTTATTATATTAGTAAGTTCTCTATATATTATATATTATATATATACTTATTATTATTAATAGTTAATAGTAAATCTTCTATATATAAATTATCTTTAAGTATTTAAAATCTATATTTAATTAATAATATTATTTTATTTATAGTATAAATAAGTTTATTAAGGCTTATAATTCTACTATAAAGTAAGTTATAGTTATAATTAATAATTATAACTTATTAATAAGTTTAGATCCTACTTTTTTTTATTAAGAAGATAATAATACTAGCTATTATAATCCTAAACCCCTTTATATTACTTAGAGTAGCTTTATATATTAAGAGCCTTTATAAAAAAGTCTTTTAATAATATAAAGATAAGTCTTTAACTTTAGGGATATAAAATAGATAGTAGGCTTAATAGTTAATATTATTATTAAAAAAAATAAAGATATTAATAAATAATATTTTTATTTTATATTATTATACTAACTTATTATAAGAGGTAAGCTAAATTATCCTTATATTTTTTATTTATAATATTTATTTATACTTTTTTTTTTTACTTATATATTTATATTATGCTCGCCGCTAACTCTCTATAGAGGGAGTTAAAGGAGTAGGAGGAGAGAGAAAAAGAGAGAGATAAAGAGGGAGATAGAGATAAAGGAGAGAGGGAGAAAGAGAAGATAAAGAGAAGAAAAAAAGAAAGGAAGATAAGGGTTTAGATATATTATTATACCCTATATATACTATATATAGTCTAATGCTAATATAATTAGATCCTTAAGGATTATATCTTAAAGAAGAGGAAGGAGGTAAGGAGGAAGGAGGAGAAGAGGATAAAAAAGAAGAGAAGAAAAAAGAAAAAAAGAAGGAAAGTAAAAGGAGCTTTAATAGTAAATTAATTTTATATAATTATTATATATACTAACTACTCTTATATAGGCTTAATTATATTTTTATTTTATTTTTTTTAGTATTTAGTATTTAAAGTTTAATATTAGTAGTACTTATATCTTAAAGCTATTTTCTTAATAGTAAGAGTCTTTTTTCTATAGTACTAAATATTTTTATAGCTAAAATTTATTATCTACTTACTATAGATATAATACTAATATATTAGCTATAATATAATATATTAGCTATAATATATAAGTTCTTTAAATACTTTTTTAATATTATTAATTCTTTTATTCTTTATTCTATTAATAATCTATAGTAAGTATATAGTACTTATATCTTAATAAATAATAATATTATTCTTTTATTTTTATAATATTATTAAATATATAATTACTTATCTTTACTTAGTCTCTATAATTATTTCCTTATTTTAATTAAGTATAATAATAATATAGTTTTATTATATTAAATAGCTTAATATATTATATAATTTAAGTTAACTTTTTTTTTAGCTTTTATTATTATTATATCTACTTATTATAAGTATACTTTAATATTAGTATAATATTAAGCTCTACTTTTAATATTTATTAATTATAAATATTATTTTATTTAGTTTACTTAATCTTATATTAAATACCTTCTTTATTTTATATTTTATTAATAATTTCTTCTACCTCCTATTATTTTTTATTATTAATAAGTTTAAGGGACTATATAAATTCTACTAACTTTATACTATTATATAACTAGTATAGCTTAAGTAATAATATATAAAAAATATTATAGATTTAATAATTTATAAGTAATATTAAATAGTATATTTATATCCTAACTTTATTTTTTATTTTAAATAAGTTAATAAATTAATAAGATAACTTCTTATTAAGTTACCTTTATTTAAGGTTCTTAATTAATAATATTATAAATTTACTTACTTTATATTTTTTATAGGTAGTTTTTATTATAGTACTTTACTTATACTTTAATAATATATTATTAATATACTTCTATCTTTTTTTAGTAGCTTTATAATTATTTAATATATTCCTTTACTATAAGTACCTTCTTCTCTAAAAAGTTATTTTTAGCTTTTTAATAAATCTTAAGATAGTAACTATATATTATATAGAATAATAAATAGCTAATACTACTATAAAGACTATTATTATATATAAATTTAGTAATAGGTAATAGCTTAGCTTAATTAGTCTACTTTAAATTTATAAATATATATAGAAAGTATTCTAATATTTAATTTTACTTTTCTATTTAATTATCTATTTATAGATAAAAGGTAGTACTTATATAGTACTTAATTATAATATAATAATAAATACTTAATTAAAAAGTATTAATAAATAAAGTATTTTAATTACTTACTATACTTACTAATATACTAAACTAGTAGAATATTTTAAAGAAGAAGAGCTCTACTAATTCTTTAGCTATAATTATTTTTTTAGTAGAAAGATAATAAGTTATTTTTATAAATTTATTAATTATTATTAAGATAGAATTATAAATAATACTATTATATTTACTTAGAGGTAATTCTATTATAAAATCTATAGTTAACTCTTACTATAGCCCTTTTAATAAGGGTAAGGATTATAATTTTTTATAAGGATAGTATTAAGGAACCTTTATTTTTTAATAAATATTATAAGTCCTAATATAGCTTTATATTTACTTTATAATATTAGCCTAATAATATTTATGCTATAAGAGCTCTAATATTTTTATAATACTAAAATATTTTATTAATAGATTATTATAGTATTTACTAATTAGCTCTTACTATAAAGCACTAACTTTTAGTATATATAATTACTCTTTATATCTAAGAAGATCTTCTCTATTAAAAGACTAATCTATATAAGCTATATAATACCACGCTATAATAGTATCTTTACCTTTTTAAAATTTTATAACTTATTTATTAAGGTCTTATAGTTTATAAATAACCTATTTTAGTAATCTTTAAGACTTTTTATAAAGGCCTTTAATAAGTTTTTTTATAGTTTTTCTTAATATTACTATTT
Source organism: Cladonia metacorallifera KoLRI002260 (assembly GCA_000482085.2). Classification (NCBI taxonomy): domain Eukaryota; kingdom Fungi; phylum Ascomycota; class Lecanoromycetes; order Lecanorales; family Cladoniaceae; genus Cladonia; species Cladonia metacorallifera. Next base: position 207,768 of record KI911116.1, on the reverse strand, counting down.
AAATACTTATAATTAAAAAAGCTATCTATAATATACTATTATTAGTATATATATATAGCTTAGACTTTTTCTCTAACTATAGTAATAATTTATTTTATAAGGTTAATAAAAAAGTTATATTATAAAAAGAAGCGCCTTTATAATTAAGCCTTTTTAATAAAGGATTAATAAAATTAGTTTTCCTTATATAATATATTATCTTAAAATTATATATTATAAGCTTAAGTACCTAGTATACTTATTATAGTATTAGCTTTTTTAACTTTATAAACCCTTATAAATTATTATAATCTATTAATACCTTAATTAAATATAAGCTTTTTTTTAAATAGTATTATTATTATTTAAAGATATCTACTATTATTAATAGTTCTTAGTTATATATTTTATAATTTTACTTTACTAATATTATTTTATATAATTAGAAGGCTATAGGCTATTAATAGCTTATATTATTAAATTAAGATAAAATATTAGTAATAGTAAAGGCTAATATATTAATTTTAACCTTAATTTTCTATATTAAATTAAAATATTATAGTAATAATGCTTTTATAAATTTTTAATATAATTATTAAAATACTTACTTTATATTATTAAGTTATTTAAATAATTTTATCTTCCTACTCTCCTTACTATCTTTTAAAAGGCTAGTAAAAGATATAGTAATAGTAAAATAATAATAAATAAAATAATAATAAAAATTTATAAACCTTAAGAAAACTTAGACTTCTTAATAAGTCTTTAATTTTAGTTATTCTTTAATAGTAGTAATCTTATATAAATCTATCTTTATACCTATAATTAATATAATAAATCTTAAGAATTTAATTTAAGTAATATTAAATATATACTTCTTTAAGTTTATATATAATTAGTATTATTAAAATTATTATAATACTTATTTAATATACTATTAATAATTTACTAGCTCTTCTAAAAAGATTAGTATATTATTTAAATATATTATATATATTATATCTACTAGCCTAGCTAAGGCTTAATTAATATATGCTTAAAAAGTAGTAAAGGTATTTATAAGCTTAAATAATATAATTAAATATTTAAAGTAATTATAGTATATATAAAATATAATTTTCTATTTATTATTATACTTAATATAAATATAGTAATATATATTTTTTAGGTCTAATTTTAAGAATCTTTTAATACTATATAAGTAGTTTAATATCTTAGTAATAAAAAGTAATAAATACTTATTTTTTATAATTATTATATTTAATCCTTAATAATCTATATAAAGATATAACCTTTTATCCTTTTTTAATATAAAGAGAATAGGTACTTTTATAAATAAAATAGAATATTTTATTTATTCCTTTACTAAAGTATTATTAAGGTAATAATATAGCTCTACTAACTCTATCCTTAATAAGTTATAAAGGGGATTATATAGTAGCTTTTTATTATTTAACTTAATAATATAATCTCCCTACTTTTATTTAAATAAGATCCCTATCTTCTTATTTAAGAAGATATCCTTAAACTCTTATAATTTATAAGGAATACTTATTATATTAAACTTATTAGTCTAAGGTTACTCTATTATTAAATATAAGTATAGATTATAGTAAATACTTCTTACTTCTATTATAAAATTTATATAAACTTAGCTAGCTTATTAATTTATAGCTATTTAATATTAACTTAGTACTATTATTAGCATATTAATATATCTATTATAATACCTAACTTATAGAGTATAGGTATTCTAATAATTAAATTAAAACTCTTTTAATTAATAGTATAGAATAAAAAGCTATACTTCTTTTCTTAACCTTAATTATTAATAGCTTTATAGCTTAGCTAATATACTCTATAATAATAAGTACTTTACTTACTTAGCTATACTAATATTAATAAGATTATATATTCTAGCTATAAATTATATTATGCTATAAACTACTAAGTAACTAGGTTAATCTTAGCTTTAGAATTAATTAATCTTTTAAAGAGGTAGAATATATTCTAAGCTATTACCTAGCCTTTAAAATATAAAGGATTAAGAACTTCTATTAGTTTTTCTCTTTCTTACCTTATTATTACTTTAATAATAAAGTATTATTATTTTTTAACTATACTAAATTAACTAAGGTAAAATTTAGATTATCTCTTTATAAGTAGTCTTTCTTTTAATACCTCTTTCCTTTATATATAAAATAGGTATTAGCTTTATTATCTAACTTATTTATAGTAGATTTAGGTTTCTAATAGTCTTTATCTTTATTTTTATCTTTATTTTTTTTTAAAGTACTTTAATAATAGCTTTTTATTATTACTACTAAGATATTTTAAGATATACTCCTCTAAAGATTTACTTTTATAATTAGGCTTAGTAAATCCCTATTAAAATTATTTAAGGGTCCTCTCTTATATAATAATAAGAGCTAAGATATTTTTTTATATAGTTAATATATTGCTAGTACTTAGGATCTTATCTTTTATATTTAAGTATAGCTTACTAAGGAATATACTTACTCTAAAGACCTTTAATAAAGGCTTTAAGTAAGTTTCTAACTCTTTTAAATAAACTTTAAAAATAAAAATCTTTTATTTTTTATCTTACTTTATATTATTCTAATACTTATATATAAGAAGCCTATAATTTATTAAGTCTACTACTAAGTCTAATAGAAAATTATAGAAATATTTAAAGATATATTTATTAATATTTTCTAGCTTAAACTAATTTTACTACTATAATAATATATTACCTTTAAGTAATTATATATAGTAAAGGATCTTATTTCTATTAGTAATAAAATACTTATAACTTAGAAAAAACTTAATCTTAGTATTAGTAAATTAGTAAATATATTCTCCTTCTAATACTCTATAATATAAACATATTTTTTTAGGGCGAATTATTTTTAGTACTAGTATAAATATGCTATTAAAGCTACTAAATAAAGTTTTTTTTTAAAGGTCTATCTAACTTACTTATATAGTCTTTACTTAGTCTACTATTAGAATCTTATAGTATCTCTTTAATAGTCTATTTAGTTATAATAGCTTAAAGCTCTTTTACTTATAACTTTAGCTACTAAATCCTTTATTATTATATATTTATATTAATAGTTAATTTTAATAAGTCTACTTATAATCTACTTATAGACTTTTATATATTTTTATAAATAGAACTTTATATAGATACTATCTTACTCTACTCTAAGCCTTTAACTTTAAAGGTTAAAGTAATTAGAATTATAATATAAGCTTATTATACTCTATTAGTATTATATAATAAAATTATTAAAAATTACTTAAAAATATAAAATAGTAGTAGTAGGTATTAGTTTATATTAAAGAATTAATTATTAAAGATTCTACTATTATAAGGCATATGCCCTTTAAGCTTATTAGGATAAAGTAGGGTAATATAATATATTCTACTTATTTATACTAGCATAGCATTAATATAATACTTATAGTAGCTAACTACTAATACTAAGCTACCTTAATAGCTGCTAGTTATTATAAATATCTAGTTTTTAAATTATTATCTATAAGGCCTACTAGCTCTACTAGTCTATAAATTAGACTTATTTTTAGTAACCCTACTTCTCTTAATCTTCTATTATTCTTTTCTTAATCTTAATATAACTTTTAGCCTGCTAGGTAGCCCTCTTAAAGTTAGTAAAGGTATTAGAGAGTTTTATATTAGCTTAATAAACTCTATCTAAAATCTCTAAGGTTAATTTCTTTCTAAATATATAATATATAGCTATATTATTCTATAATAGATTAGTAACTAGGGTCTTAAACTAGTTAATAAAGTCTTATATACTCTTATTCTATCTTATTCTAATCTAATCTATCTTTAATTCTATATCTAACTTTATATCTCCTATAAAATAATTTTCTAGTAACTAGCTTTATAGGGTCTCCTAATTTTTAAATATCTCTTATTATTCTAATAGCTATATTAGTTATATTCTAGTTTTAATTTTTTACCTTAGATAAGTATAGGCTATAGAGGCCTAGATATTAATTCCTTTAATAGCTTATAAATTAAAAAAATTATTTAGGTTAATAATTTAGAGTTAGATATCTATTAATAGACCTATAAAGGTTAAGGGTAGAGTATATTTAACTTTCCTCCTCTCTATATTAGTAGTTATAGTAGGGGTATCTTAAAGAGGGAGATATTATTTAATATCTTCTATTTTACTTCTAGGAGCTAAACCTTAAAGGTTTATTAAGGTATAGCCTTAGGTTACTAGTATACTATTATATTAGTTCTCTTCTAAAGTGGCTATATAAGCTAGTAGTACTATTATATTATTNTATATAGCTTAGACTTTTTCTCTAACTATAGTAATAATTTATTTTATAAGGTTAATAAAAAAGTTATATTATAAAAAGAAGCGCCTTTATAATTAAGCCTTTTTAATAAAGGATTAATAAAATTAGTTTTCCTTATATAATATATTATCTTAAAATTATATATTATAAGCTTAAGTACCTAGTATACTTATTATAGTATTAGCTTTTTTAACTTTATAAACCCTTATAAATTATTATAATCTATTAATACCTTAATTAAATATAAGCTTTTTTTTAAATAGTATTATTATTATTTAAAGATATCTACTATTATTAATAGTTCTTAGTTATATATTTTATAATTTTACTTTACTAATATTATTTTATATAATTAGAAGGCTATAGGCTATTAATAGCTTATATTATTAAATTAAGATAAAATATTAGTAATAGTAAAGGCTAATATATTAATTTTAACCTTAATTTTCTATATTAAATTAAAATATTATAGTAATAATGCTTTTATAAATTTTTAATATAATTATTAAAATACTTACTTTATATTATTAAGTTATTTAAATAATTTTATCTTCCTACTCTCCTTACTATCTTTTAAAAGGCTAGTAAAAGATATAGTAATAGTAAAATAATAATAAATAAAATAATAATAAAAATTTATAAACCTTAAGAAAACTTAGACTTCTTAATAAGTCTTTAATTTTAGTTATTCTTTAATAGTAGTAATCTTATATAAATCTATCTTTATACCTATAATTAATATAATAAATCTTAAGAATTTAATTTAAGTAATATTAAATATATACTTCTTTAAGTTTATATATAATTAGTATTATTAAAATTATTATAATACTTATTTAATATACTATTAATAATTTACTAGCTCTTCTAAAAAGATTAGTATATTATTTAAATATATTATATATATTATATCTACTAGCCTAGCTAAGGCTTAATTAATATATGCTTAAAAAGTAGTAAAGGTATTTATAAGCTTAAATAATATAATTAAATATTTAAAGTAATTATAGTATATATAAAATATAATTTTCTATTTATTATTATACTTAATATAAATATAGTAATATATATTTTTTAGGTCTAATTTTAAGAATCTTTTAATACTATATAAGTAGTTTAATATCTTAGTAATAAAAAGTAATAAATACTTATTTTTTATAATTATTATATTTAATCCTTAATAATCTATATAAAGATATAACCTTTTATCCTTTTTTAATATAAAGAGAATAGGTACTTTTATAAATAAAATAGAATATTTTATTTATTCCTTTACTAAAGTATTATTAAGGTAATAATATAGCTCTACTAACTCTATCCTTAATAAGTTATAAAGGGGATTATATAGTAGCTTTTTATTATTTAACTTAATAATATAATCTCCCTACTTTTATTTAAATAAGATCCCTATCTTCTTATTTAAGAAGATATCCTTAAACTCTTATAATTTATAAGGAATACTTATTATATTAAACTTATTAGTCTAAGGTTACTCTATTATTAAATATAAGTATAGATTATAGTAAATACTTCTTACTTCTATTATAAAATTTATATAAACTTAGCTAGCTTATTAATTTATAGCTATTTAATATTAACTTAGTACTATTATTAGCATATTAATATATCTATTATAATACCTAACTTATAGAGTATAGGTATTCTAATAATTAAATTAAAACTCTTTTAATTAATAGTATAGAATAAAAAGCTATACTTCTTTTCTTAACCTTAATTATTAATAGCTTTATAGCTTAGCTAATATACTCTATAATAATAAGTACTTTACTTACTTAGCTATACTAATATTAATAAGATTATATATTCTAGCTATAAATTATATTATGCTATAAACTACTAAGTAACTAGGTTAATCTTAGCTTTAGAATTAATTAATCTTTTAAAGAGGTAGAATATATTCTAAGCTATTACCTAGCCTTTAAAATATAAAGGATTAAGAACTTCTATTAGTTTTTCTCTTTCTTACCTTATTATTACTTTAATAATAAAGTATTATTATTTTTTAACTATACTAAATTAACTAAGGTAAAATTTAGATTATCTCTTTATAAGTAGTCTTTCTTTTAATACCTCTTTCCTTTATATATAAAATAGGTATTAGCTTTATTATCTAACTTATTTATAGTAGATTTAGGTTTCTAATAGTCTTTATCTTTATTTTTATCTTTATTTTTTTTTAAAGTACTTTAATAATAGCTTTTTATTATTACTACTAAGATATTTTAAGATATACTCCTCTAAAGATTTACTTTTATAATTAGGCTTAGTAAATCCCTATTAAAATTATTTAAGGGTCCTCTCTTATATAATAATAAGAGCTAAGATATTTTTTTATATAGTTAATATATTGCTAGTACTTAGGATCTTATCTTTTATATTTAAGTATAGCTTACTAAGGAATATACTTACTCTAAAGACCTTTAATAAAGGCTTTAAGTAAGTTTCTAACTCTTTTAAATAAACTTTAAAAATAAAAATCTTTTATTTTTTATCTTACTTTATATTATTCTAATACTTATATATAAGAAGCCTATAATTTATTAAGTCTACTACTAAGTCTAATAGAAAATTATAGAAATATTTAAAGATATATTTATTAATATTTTCTAGCTTAAACTAATTTTACTACTATAATAATATATTACCTTTAAGTAATTATATATAGTAAAGGATCTTATTTCTATTAGTAATAAAATACTTATAACTTAGAAAAAACTTAATCTTAGTATTAGTAAATTAGTAAATATATTCTCCTTCTAATACTCTATAATATAAACATATTTTTTTAGGGCGAATTATTTTTAGTACTAGTATAAATATGCTATTAAAGCTACTAAATAAAGTTTTTTTTTAAAGGTCTATCTAACTTACTTATATAGTCTTTACTTAGTCTACTATTAGAATCTTATAGTATCTCTTTAATAGTCTATTTAGTTATAATAGCTTAAAGCTCTTTTACTTATAACTTTAGCTACTAAATCCTTTATTATTATATATTTATATTAATAGTTAATTTTAATAAGTCTACTTATAATCTACTTATAGACTTTTATATATTTTTATAAATAGAACTTTATATAGATACTATCTTACTCTACTCTAAGCCTTTAACTTTAAAGGTTAAAGTAATTAGAATTATAATATAAGCTTATTATACTCTATTAGTATTATATAATAAAATTATTAAAAATTACTTAAAAATATAAAATAGTAGTAGTAGGTATTAGTTTATATTAAAGAATTAATTATTAAAGATTCTACTATTATAAGGCATATGCCCTTTAAGCTTATTAGGATAAAGTAGGGTAATATAATATATTCTACTTATTTATACTAGCATAGCATTAATATAATACTTATAGTAGCTAACTACTAATACTAAGCTACCTTAATAGCTGCTAGTTATTATAAATATCTAGTTTTTAAATTATTATCTATAAGGCCTACTAGCTCTACTAGTCTATAAATTAGACTTATTTTTAGTAACCCTACTTCTCTTAATCTTCTATTATTCTTTTCTTAATCTTAATATAACTTTTAGCCTGCTAGGTAGCCCTCTTAAAGTTAGTAAAGGTATTAGAGAGTTTTATATTAGCTTAATAAACTCTATCTAAAATCTCTAAGGTTAATTTCTTTCTAAATATATAATATATAGCTATATTATTCTATAATAGATTAGTAACTAGGGTCTTAAACTAGTTAATAAAGTCTTATATACTCTTATTCTATCTTATTCTAATCTAATCTATCTTTAATTCTATATCTAACTTTATATCTCCTATAAAATAATTTTCTAGTAACTAGCTTTATAGGGTCTCCTAATTTTTAAATATCTCTTATTATTCTAATAGCTATATTAGTTATATTCTAGTTTTAATTTTTTACCTTAGATAAGTATAGGCTATAGAGGCCTAGATATTAATTCCTTTAATAGCTTATAAATTAAAAAAATTATTTAGGTTAATAATTTAGAGTTAGATATCTATTAATAGACCTATAAAGGTTAAGGGTAGAGTATATTTAACTTTCCTCCTCTCTATATTAGTAGTTATAGTAGGGGTATCTTAAAGAGGGAGATATTATTTAATATCTTCTATTTTACTTCTAGGAGCTAAACCTTAAAGGTTTATTAAGGTATAGCCTTAGGTTACTAGTATACTATTATATTAGTTCTCTTCTAAAGTGGCTATATAAGCTAGTAGTACTATTATATTATTATTATTAAAGGTCTAGGCTCCTTAAAGGATACTATTAGGCCCTTAAATAAGTAAGGATAATAAGGGACTAAAGTCTCTACCTAAGAGTAATATAGTTAAGTCTCACTAAATTAGTAAAGTTTAAGATAGTAAGGGTTATTAAGGGCTATTACTAATCCTAAGTCTATTATAAGCTGTATTATAGGAAGAATTAATATTATAATAAGTCTTATAGGTCTTATAAGTCTTATAAGAGTAGAGTATTAGTAGCTATAATAATATTAATTCTTATAGGTTTCTATCTAAGTAGAAGCATTATAAGGCCTTAGAGGCCTTAGTATAATAAGTGCTATACCCTTAGTACTTACTAGTACTATTACTTCTATAATACTTATTAGATTATATATAAGAACTAGTTCTAAGGACTAATCTACTACTTTTTTCTATAAATTAGTTAACTTTCTTTTAGAAGTTAATATATAGTTAACTTATATATAATAATATTTTACTCTTCTTTAAGAAATATTACTAGCTTATTTTAATAGATTTATAGATATTAATATATATATTTAAGGATAGTATTCTTTATAGTTATTATAGTACTAAGTGTTATATATCTAAATATCTATGATCTTTACTAAATTAGTAGGGTTATATGCCTTTTACTAAGTAGTTAACTAAGATATAAAGTTAATTTTATAATAGAATAGTAGTAATAGTAGTTTAATTCTATTCTATTAGATTTCCTACTATTTTCTAGAGTCTATATAATTAGATAGCTAATTTAAGTTAAGCTACTATAGATTATTCCTATTATAGTTAGTAGCCTAGCTTATAGAGTTATTACTTAAAGGCACTTATATAAATAGGTTAGACTTACCTAATATAAGAGCACATATTTTATTCTCTTTAAAGGGGGTAGATATTATAATACTAAGTATTATATATCTAAATATCTATAATCTCTACTAAATTAGTAGGGTCACGTGCCTTTTATTAAGTAGTTAACTAGGATATAAGGTTAATTTCATAATAATAGTAGTATATATTATATATAAATAGCTATATAGTAAAGGATATAGTAGATTAAGGTATTTATATCTCTAAAGGTTCTATTCCTACCTATAGATAGTTAACTTATAGTAATAGATACTTTTAGTAATAGTAGAGAGTTTTTAATAGGCCTATAATAAAGTAATAACTTTTAATTTAAAGATAAAATTAAGGAGATATATAAGTATTAGATAGAGTAGAAGATTTATAAATATACTTAAAACACTATAAATTAGTATAAATATAGCTTATTAGCTTTAAAATTACTTATTTAGTTAAAAATTAATGCTGTAAGGTATTAATAGTAGGTAGTATAGATTTCTATAAGGAATGCACACACGCGTGTATAAGTGAAAATACTAAGATCTTATAAAGGTTTTATAACTACTAATGGAAGAATAAATGTATATAAATAAAGTAAGACCTACCTTATATTAAGGTAATATATTACTAGTGCTTACTTAATATCTTACAATTAGTAATTTAATGGTTACAAAATTTTCCCTAAATCTTAGCTTTTTTCCTTGTTTGCGCGCGCGCGCATTCCTTATAGAAATCTGCACTACCTACTATTAATGCGTTTTTAATCCATTTTTAACTATCTAAGTAAAATTAAAGCTAAAAATCCTATAATCCTACTAATTCTTAGTATTTTAGGATATATTACTAGGACCTCTAATCTACTTATGCCTATATATACTATTAATACTACCTTTAAATCTAAAGCTATTACTTTACTATAAGTATATTAGAAACCTACTACTATTACTAGTAGCATCTATTATTATTATATAACTATCTATAATTAAGAGTATAATCTTTAGAAGTATAAATACTCTAATCTACTCTACTCTTTATAATATAGCTAGCTATAATTAATTTATACTACTATAAAGAATAGTGTCCTAAAATATATTAAGTAAAACCTATAAATCTATTAAAATAAGCTAGTAATATTTCTTAAAGAAGAATAAAATATTATTATATATAGGTTAATTATATATTAACTTCTAAAAGAATATTAATTAAGTTATAGAAAAAAATAGTAAATTAATCCTTAAAACTAGCTCTTATATATAGCTTAGTAAGCCTTTATATATAATATTATTACTAAGTAGCTTATTTTTATTAATAAGTCCTTATTTAAAGCTTAGACTAAATAATAGTATTTAGCTTATAATTCTATTAAATACTCTTCTCATTAAAAAGATAATATAAGATAAGGTAATATTTAAAGTATTTTATTTATATATATTATTAATAGCTTTCTTTCTTATACTAAGATTAAAAAAGGCTACTATAATAAAGAGATATTCTTTAAGTAGATTATTAATAAGCTTTTATCTTATTATAATATCTTTCTAAGTTATTATAGTATTATTATCTTAGATAATATTAATATCTATCTAAACTACTAAGTTAAGTAAATAATTAAAGAAAAAAATATTTTTTTAAAGTTTCTTCCTCTTTACTT